>WNWK01012809.1:0-57946 GCA_009830355.1 Cherax destructor | reverse complement strand
AAAGACAAAGAAAGGGAAGTAACCCCAGATAAGGACTTGTTACCTAAGTCTTTATAGAAAGGGTTTCCCCCCTTCCAAACAGTAAGTCCTCCCCCTCTCCTCCTCCCTATCTTCCAGATGCCAGCAAGACTCTTCAATAAAGGTATGTAAATGTGATTTTAAATGTTTATTTATGTATTGTATTACTCATTTAACCCTTTGGCTGTGGAGACACCTTTGTGAAACTGTCATTTCATGCAAAATATTGAAAAAAAATGTTTTTTCTTATCAAAATGTTAAGATTATTTTTCTGATTGTTTAAATCCCCCAAAAAAATAAATTTGCGATCAGTACTTACCGAGATATAGAGCGGTAAAGTTGGCAAAAAATGAACCGTGTATGGCAACAGCGGCGAATGCCCTCACCGGTAAACTTTGGTTTACGTACTTCCTTTCGTAGGTTTCTTGTTTTTCACTATTTAATTTTTTACGTAACTTATGTGGCCTGTGAGACCAAAGTAAGGTGCAATGTATATATATATACATTGTTGTATGCAACACAATAATTGCACAAACATTAGTATCATTATATTGTTTACAAAACTTGTTTACCAACCAACAATAAAAAAAATTGTTTATTACTATTGTTCTATAATATATATACACATATATAATGACTGGACACTTTCCATCACTGCAATTAGCACTTCAAAGCTCAAGCTATGTGTGTGTGTGTGTGGACATCTAAATTTGCTGAGTCAGGGTAAGGCAGCTGTCAAAATGACATATTATACCATTACTCACCACCCCACACTGCCTGTCAACCTGTCAACACAAGGGGACCCATGTCTTCTTCCCCACAACCTCCTTCCTTTCCTTCATACCTACCTTTCTAGCTTCCTTCCTTTCTTTATGCCTTCCTTTCTTACATATTTCCTTCCTTCCTTCCTCTCATCTCTTCCTTCCTGCCTTCCTTTCTTCCTTCATTCCTTCCTTTATTTCTTCCTTCCTTTCTTACTTCTTTTGTTCCTTCCTTCTCATCTCTTCCTTCCTTCCTTTCTCTCTTTCTTTCTTTCTTAATTTCTTCCTTCTTCTTTCCTTCCTTCCTCTCATCTCTTCTTTCCTTCCTTCCTTCCTCTCATCTCTTCTTTCCTTCCTTCCTTCCTCTCATCTCTTCTTTCCTTCCTCTCATCTCTTCCTTCCTTCCTTACTTTCTTTCTTTCTTTCTTCCTTCCTTCTGGTGTCCTGGGCATTTCTTTCGGTCACAAACTCCTCAAAACCATGAAATTTATCTTCAGAGACACTTCCATCTGTGTTAGAGCTATCATTGAGGAAGAGAACAGTCCCAGATGCGCCAAGAGTCAGATAATTCTTACCACTAGGGATGCTGAACAAGGACTACTGAAATGGCGTTCCCACAATGCACCACTGGCTGCCCGATTTTTTATACTGCGCACACTGACCACACAGACCCATTTCTCCATGTGGGCCTCCAGCTTTCTCCTGCTAGATTTGAGGCCGCTAGAATTTAGGTGTATAGATACGTCCGAAACAGTGGCTCGTAAGACGTTATATACGACCGAAACAGTCAAAGGGTTAAGTACAGTGGACTCTCACTATTCGAACACTCCAAACTCACTTTTTATGTAAGCTTATTATTGTAAGTGCTTTTATAAGTGTATTTTGGGGGTCTGAAATGGACTAATCTAATTACATCATTTCTTATGGGAATAAATTTGTTTGGTAACAGCACTTGAACAGCATTCTGGAATGAAGAATATTCGAATAGTGAGGGTCCACTGTATTTATATTTGTTGTTTGTATGTTAAACTATAGTTATTCTTTAAAAAATGTATTTTTTGTGAATATTTTGTGGGTCAGGAACGGATTAATTGTATTTACATTTCTTATGGGAAATATTGCTTCAACTTTCGGCCCTTTGAGTTTAGGCCTAGCTCCTGGAACAGATTACAGCCGAAACTTGGGTTTCACTGTATATATCCTCTCTTCTTAACGATGGAGATCCATTCTTAAGACCACGTCGTTAAGCAAATTCGTAGCTAAGTGAGGCATACTATAATGGTAGTGAGTTTGTGTCAACCATCGTTGATATTGTTTTAATGTCACCTTTGCACCATTTATAACATTTCTGGTAAATATTTAAATGTTTATACAGTAGTGTACTGTATATTGAAATAAACAGAATAGAGGAAATCAGCTCTAATATACTACATTATTTAGGTATGCATACTGGTCAGAGAGCCCGTCGTAAGTCCGAGGCTTCGGTAAATGAGTATATCGCTAAGTGAGGAGAGGATATATATATATATATATATATATATATATATATATATATATATTTATTTATTTATTTATTTCAATATACAGTACATACATACAGTGGTACCCGACTTACGATGCTATCATTTTCGTTATTTTCGATAACCGATATTTATAACGTAAAAAATGTGACTGTGACTTACGATGTTTGCTTCGTGTACCGACATTCGTCCGGACGTGTCCGCTGGCGCCCAGCTGACGCGCACTCCAGGGAGCGTCAGTGTGCTATTGTTTACAAGTGAGAGCGACCACCCACCCACACCCACGCATTCATACCAGTATATTGTCATTATTCCACTGTTTTTAGTGCTTGCAACTGCTAAATAAGCCACCATGGCCAAGAAAGCTCTAGTGCCAAGCTTGTGGTAAAGAATGTGCAGGGAGTGAAGCATTCATGCAGGAGTGTAGCATTCATGCAGGGAGTGTAGCATTTATGCGGGGAGTGTAGCATTTATGCAGGGAGTGTAGCAGGCATGCAGGGAGTGTAGCAGGCATGCAGGGAGTGTAGCAGGCATGCAGGGAGTGTAGCAGGCATGCAGGGAGTGTAGCAAGATACAGAGAGGTAGCAGGGATGCAGGGAGTGTAGCAGGCATGCAGGGAGTGAGCAGGCATGCGGGGAGTGTAGCAGGCATACAGGGAGTGTGCAAGATGCAGGAGTGTAGCAAGGATGCAGGGAGTGTAGCAAGGATGCAGGAGTGTAGCAAGGATGCAGGGAGTGTAGCAAGGATGCAGGGAGTGTAGCAAGGATGCAGGGAGTGTAGCAAGGATGCAGGGAGTGTAGCAAGGATGCAAGGAGTGTAGCAAGGATGCATGGAGTGTAGCAAGGATGCAGGGAGTGTAGCAAGGATGCAGGGAGTGTAGCAGGATGCGGGGGAGTGTGCAAGGATGCAGGGAGTGTAGCAAGGATGCAGGGAGTGTAGTAGGCATGCAGGGAGTGTAGCAGGGATGCAGGGAGTGTAGCAAGGATGCAGGGAGTGTAGCAAGGATGCAGGGAGTGTAGCAGGATGCAGGGAGTGTAGCAAGGATGCAAGGAGTGTAGCATTCATGCAGGGAGTGTAGCATTCATGCGGGGAGTGTAGCATTCATGCAGGGAGTGTAGCATTCATGCAGGGAGTGTAGCATTCATGCAGGAGTGTAGCATTCATGCAGGGAGTGTAGCATTCATGCAGGGATGTAGCATTCATGCAGGGAGTGTAGCATTCAAAAAAAAGGCCAGTAACCCCAGAAAAGAACTTGGTACCTGCAGTGTTAATGGAAGGATTCCCCTTCAAACACTATACTACTCCACCTTCTCCCTCCTCCGTCCTCCACACATCAACAACTCTTTAATAAATGTAAGTGACATGTTATTGTACAATATTTACATGTGTATTTAGGTATTCTTCATTAAATTCTGTATTATTTAATGTCAAAAAGTTCTAAAAATATTTTATTTAGCTACTTTTGGAAGTCTTGGACGGATTAAATTTATTTCCATTATTTCTTATGGGAAAATTGATTCGTGTAACGATTGTTTAGCCTTAAAATATGCCTCTCTGACGGATTAATATCGTAAGTCAGGGTTACCACTGTATATATATATATATATATATATATATATATATATATATATATATATATATATATATATATATATATATATATATATATTTGTGGGACCCATTGCCTCGGAGAAGTGGATAAAAGACTTCAAGGAAGAATATTTAGATTTCTTTCTGAAGCCATTTGAATATTCCACTTCCCCTACCCCCCCATCTTTTTTACAAACTTTATTTCAAGACAAAATACAATGGGGAGTAAAACAACATAGATAACAACTCAGAGCTACATGTCAAATACTTCGTCCAACTCCCCGGCAGTGGGCCGCGTGCCCAGAATACTGCAGGTATTTCCCCTCTGGATCGCAACACTGAGTCTCTGAAAGAGGAAGCTGGTCGCCCTGTGGTCCTTGGTTTCTATGATGAGTTTTCCACCCAGCTCCTTGAGAAACTTTAGAGACACTTGCCCCATGCTCCATGGGTCTCCGACCCTATTGGGATGAAGTTATAGCAAGAGGAAGGTCTTCATATTTCGGGTCTTCTGGATCTCCCTGTGGCTGCAGCTCCACCCCCTTCGGCTAAGGAGTGTGGCAGGTAGGTGTCTGCCAATGTGGCAGCACAGGTGTAGTCCCAAGCAATCTGCTTACCATCCTTCCAGGGTAGCATGGTGGCTCCATCAGGACGCTTTTGACTTCCATCAGACCTCTGCACTTGGGGTTCCCGTTGAGCTGGGCAACGGGCTGTGTGAGCTTCTCTTTATGATGTCATTGACCTCCTCATGTCTAGCACACTTCCCCTTCTGATGTGTGACACTAGACCATGAAGTCGAATTGATCAGCCGTCGCCCTGCCGCAAATACACCTATGTTCGGTGAGTATGGGGGCGGCTAGGCGAGCAACACCAATCCGAATAGCCTGTGGGTCGAGTCGAGTGCCCGAGAGGTGGGGAACAGCAGAAGGAATCTCCTGAGTGTGGTGCCCTCACCGCTAGGAGACGAGGCTTTGTCCTTTTCTGAAGCGTTGGTGAGCATTGTGTTGGAAATTTTTCCATGATCGGTTTGTCCCAGTGGGACTGTTTGTGCTCTTTGGGAGAGCTGGTCTACTGGAGGAGTCTGCCATGATGTCCCACTGCATTGCTGCTTCAATGAACTTGGGGTCTTGAGCTCCCACCACACCTCTCAAACGTTCAGGGACAATCCTCTTGACTAATCCACAGGAGGCCAAACATGATGACAGAAATGCAGGTAACGCTACATGCCTTGCTTTGCGCACCCTATACCTCCAAGTCGACTGGGAGGGTTGCCTGCTCCCATTGCTGATCCTCTAGTGACATATTCAGTGCCTTCTTGAAGGTTGATCTCAGGTGTGCGTCATACTCGTCAAGTGTTGGGTTTTCAAAAGAGGGTGCGCACCTCAATTAGTAAGTGAGTCTTGGCATAGTAAGACACCTTGTGAGGAGATACAGGGCATCATGGGCATCAAGATCACTTCTCTCCTCCATTCTTTTCAGGTCATTCACTTTGTCCTTGAGGACAGTGTCGATGGCGTGGTGATTGCGGTGCTCCCAGGAGGGTACTGTTGGATGGAGTGATAGTAGTGACTTCTGGGAGGATTGTTTGCACCGCATTGATTATTTCCTGATTTGTTGTGATAATTTCACACTTTGAGGGATTAAGGATGAGTCCTAAGGCTTCTTTCTCCCTGTGTCTTCACCCGTTGTAGGTCCTCTAACAGGACTCCCAGTACCTGCAGAGTGCCATCATCCAGGTACCAGATGTTGAGCTCGCTGCATAGGCTGGAAGTTAGTTCTCTTACTGCAAACAGAAAGAAGTGGGCGAGTGGATCACCCTGCTGAACACCCTCAGATGAGAATTTCATGTTCCCCAAACAAAGAGTCGAGGGTTGCTGTAGCCAGCTGAAATGAAGGGAAAGAGACTGGGAACCGCTCTCGAACAGCTGTCAAGACCACATCTCTCTTCACCATATTAAAGGCATTTCTAAAGTCAAGTTTGACTACGGCCTTGTCTTCTGATAGGTCCCTGATGTAGGCCCTTGCCGCATGAGCTGCGGCTTCACTGCCTTGAGAGACCCCAAAGCCCAGTTGGTGTGGCTGGAGTAAACTGGCAGCTTCTAGGCGAATGTTTCTTACTGCTGCTTTGGCAACTAGGCGAAGGTGTTACCAACAGCAATGGGTCTAATTCCCCATCCTTCTTCTTCAAAGCGCATAATGAGGCTCCAAAAGAAAGGTTTAATTTCTTCTGGGATTCGCCCAGCCAGGCAGTTGTTGACAAAGTTGTTAATTGGTGAAGAGAATTGATGCAGATGCTCAGTACTGGATTTACCATCTCTTTGAGGTGTTGTGGTCGAATTCCAGTGTAACCTCCTGCAGATCCTGTTGGAAATACACTATTCGCCTTATACACTTCTGATTCTGGCAAAATTAATTGTTCAGTGATGGGGTCTCCTTCAGGGTTGTTGTTGATGGCTATGGTGTCCCTTGTTGGATGCTTGTCTCTTAGTGCTTGAGCTGTGGCCTCATCTTTGGGAGCTACAGTGTAGTCACTTGTAATTATTCTGATTGCTCCACTGTGTTGCCTTCTTGATTTTTGCTAACCTGTGCGCAAATTTTCTCGTTTTCAGTGGAGTTTTCTTGGGTCTACCTCTGTGATTCCTGCGATGGTGGGGCAGAGGGACACAATTATCTGTTCTTGGGAGTTGCGCACTGCCTTGATGACTGAAGTGGTTAGCAGTTTGCCTCGTCTTTCAGGAACTGCAAGACAGACATTGCAAACAGGGCAGGTTGCGCCATGCTTTAATTTGGGGCCTCGGGCTTCTAAATTGGTGGAGCCTCCATTCACCTGCTTAAGAAGGTCTGTGAATTTCCCTGCTGCATATGGGCGAGCTGCTTTAGGAATGTGGGATAGGGTACTGCTAGCAGTGGTTTTAATGCCAGCAGAAGGTTTTCGCAAGAAGGAGGTTGCCATTGGGATTGACATTTGCCTGTGGAGGCTGTGGGTTTGCTCTCTGCTGGGGGCCTATGTGATCCTGCACACCCATTGTGTGCATGAATAAGCCATCTCTGTTGCGTGCTCGAAACTCTCCACACACCTGACATGTGCCTCTTCTTTCATTGTTGGGTGCACCATTTCCCTGGCTTTGTGGCTGGCTGGCTGCATCATCTGCCATACCTTAAACTGTGTGGTAAGCCGTAGGGAAAATGGCACATACACATACCCAATGTGGTTCATGGTGGTGGTGGCTTAAGCAGAGTCTCCCGTCCTTGAGGTGGGCAGTGGGGGCGAGGGAGGAATGGGGGATGTGTGATAAGGTAGGCCCGGCCGGACCGTCACTATAACAACACTATGACCGACACACCGCTATATACCACACATGCTATCGCATGCTAAACACATGCTATGCAATATACCTATATACTATATACACTATCACACTATGCACGCGGTGAACAAACACTCCATTATCATAGCATGAGCACACGCGCCTGTTTGGGGAAGGGGAAGGGGAAATAGTTTTTCCCCCCACCCTCTGCCTCCTTCTCCCCCATTAGGCCCCCTCACCCACCATAGGTGACCGTTATGTTCCCTCACTGACTCACATGCACAACACTTCTTGGTTCTAAAGTGGGAGAGGAGATGTAGAGTCTTCTAGCACTTTCCAACACGAGCTGCAGATATTCACACACCAGCCTGTTGATGATAATCCTGGTAGGAGTTCTTGATTGGACGATATTGTGCCAAAACCCCAGAGCAGGATGCCCACAGCCTCTCTCTCTCTCTCTCTCTCTCTCTCTCTCTATATACATATATATATATATATATATATATATATATATATATATATATATATATATATATATATATATATATATATATTTATATATATATATATATATATTATATATATATATATATATACTTTACATACTTTTAATAATACATACATACATACATACAACAACCACACTCACACACACACCAGCGGGAGTAACAAGATCGTTTGCGCTCCGAATCTTGGGTTGTCTTTTGACCTACCAAAGCCATTACCAGGATTGCCGGAAGTTGACAGTGTCAGTGAACCCCGAGAAGTGATACGAACTTCCCCAATCAGAAAAAGGGGGAAACCCACAGTTACATAAAATAAATTGAAATCAGTGCCACGAGAGAGAGGGGAGGCCGACCAAAATTCAATCAGAATAAGTGTGACCAAGCCAGAAAGTTAATGAGATAAGGATAGACGGTTATGTGCAGTGTGACAGGGAATATAGTGTCGAAGAAAAGAAGAGAAAGCAGGAGCCAAATCGAAGTCAAATCGTGAAGCATCGCACATGAGGGTGCCAGACGTCAGCTGCTGCCAGAGTAAAGTACATAGCCTTTTTGGGGTTGTACGAGGAGCTGAGTCCGGCCCTGAATTACTAATAGCTGAAGGTCATTATCCCGGCTCTGAAGAGCTTACTATCATGCTTAGAGCACTTAGTAGAGGAGAGGAACTGTGGAGATTTAAGTAGGGCCACAAGGCACAAGAGTGTGCGCGCAGGTGCTAAGATCAGTAGAATACACTAACAGTTTATTCAATAAGTAAGTAAGTTCTTCAGGTATACACAAGTACAGTGATAGGTTATACACAGCAGCATACGTGTAGAGAACCTAGGATAACCCAGCAAGTCAGTCAGTGTAAATATTTTATATAAATCAAGGTAGTGAGGACAAGTGCACACGAATGCACACGAGTGTGCCTATGAACACACACTTGAACAGTTAGGACTAGGAAACTGACTGCTCCCCTTCCCCTCCACCCCACTCCCTCTTTACTTCCCTGCCTCTCTCCCTCTTTCTATCTCTGTCTCCCCCATTCTATCTCTCTCTATCTCCTCATTTCTCTCTATCTCCCCTCATTCTCTCTTTATCTCCCTCGTTCTATCTCTATCTCCCTCGTTCTATCTCTATCTTCTCCCTCGTTCTATCTCTCTGTATCTCCCTCCACGTTCCCCCTCTCTCTCTCTCTATCTCCCTCGTTCCTCTCTCTATCTCTCTCTATCTCCCACTTTATATCTATCTCCCTCTTTATATCTCTGTCTCCCCTTTTATCTCCCTCTCTCTTCCTCCTCACTTGCCCTCCCACTCCCTCACACCACCATTTTATCCCCCTCTGTCCTCTCCCTCCTCCCTCTTACACTCGCATATACCATCCTATCACTTTCTCTCTCTCCATCTCCCTCTATCCCTCTCCCTCCTCTCTCTTTCCCTCTCCTCTCTCTTTCCCCTCTCCTCTCTCCCTCCCTCTCTCTCTCTCCCCTTTCTCTCTCCCTCTCCTCTTGCTCTCTCTCTCCCTCACACATACACGCTCTCACTCTGAAAATTAAGCTTCGTTCTGTGGTAAATTGGGCTACCCAAGAAGAGGGATGACAACAAGGGGTCTGGTGGATGAGCCGGGAGGGTAGCTTGGGAGGCAGAGCTCACTAAAAGGGAGGAAGAGTGGGGAAGGTAGCTAGTAGAGCTCAGCATGAAAATGGAGGAGAGGATAGCTGCAAAGAGCAGAAAGGGGGATTAAAGCCAAAACAGAAGAAGCTAAGATACAGCACTTAGAAGAAGAACTACAAAACCTGAAACGCAAGAAACATGACAATTCATACATCCCATCAGGAACTCCATCAGTCACAGACAAGGGGACTGTGGGGAGCAAGAAGCTATCCTGTATGCAAAGGCATTATCAGACCCACTTGCGCCCAAGAAAAGACAAGGAGCACACTAACAACAAATGAGAGGTCTGAAGACAATGAAGTAGCTATGCTATATGCAGAGACTCCAACAATCAACTGAAGTGGCCAGGAACACACGAGCAGGAAGGACAGACCACGGGCATAGGAGCTTCAGCCAGGAAGGGACTGGAGGGACACCTCAATGGAAGGTACTAAAACATCTCTGAGGATGCAAAGAGAGAGCAGTGGGAGGATGAAAGGGAGAGGTCAGTTTTGTCTATGGGCTCCAGGAAGTCGAAGGGGATACCCATGATAAAAAGAAAACAGGAGGAGAAAAAAATTGAAGGTATCTGAAAGCAATGGTGAAGGTGAAAAATTTTTTTGGAGAATTGGGTGGTTTACAAGGGAAAGACGGCCTCTCAAAGTAATTTTCAAGGCAGAATCAGCTCGAGCTCGATCCATGATCCTGCAGGAGAAAGCACGACAGGAAATTGGGAGTACCAGAGTATGTACCTCGATCGGGACAGAACACACGAGGAAAGGATGTTATTGAAAGAGAGGATACAAAACGAAAGGAGGAACAAGAGGAAATGACAAAAAAAGGGGCGGAGAACCGAGACCCAGGTAGAAGGACAGACACACCCTCCAGAAACACCCGCAGAAGGACTCCAACCACGAGAACCCCAAGGCAACTGAACAATTTAAACCGACACCACACCCGTTCCTTCTGTCCCCACCCCCCATCACAAACCCCACTCCAACAGAAACCCCCCATCCCTACAGCAACCCCTATGGGCACTATGCCCCCACCCCTTCACAACCCCACCCCTACAGAAACCCCCCTATGAGCACTCTGCCCCTAACCACCCATCAAAAACCCCACCCCAATCACAACACCCCATAGGCCCCCGCCACTCCTGCTCCTTCAGCCCCAATATTCCCCAGGACCACAGTTATAGAAACAAGTTGAAGGTTTGGTACATGAACACGGATGGAATAACGAATAAATATGAGGAGTGGAATGAAAGAATCAATGAAAGTCCCCAGACATCATAGCAGTCACAGAAACGAAACTCACTGAGGCAATAACAGACGCAATCTTCCCATTGGGATATCAGATCCTTAGAAAAGATAGAGTAGGGGGGAGGGGGGTTGCACTGCTCTTAAGGAACCAATGGAGATTTGAGGAAATGGAAGGCATGGACGTGATTAGTGAAAGGACTTCATAGTAGGTACAATTCAGTCGGGGGAACATAAGGCAGCCATTGCAGTGATGTATAACCCACCCAAGAACTGCAGGAGGCCAAGAGAGGAATATGAAGAGAGCAACAGAGCAATGGTGGACACACTGGCTGAGGTGGCAAGAAGAGCTCACTCGAGCAGAGCAAAATTACTGGTTATGGGCAACTCACCACAGGGAGATCGATTGGGAAAATCTGGAGCCACATGGGGGTCCAGAAACATGGAGAGCCAAGGTGATGGATGTGGTACTGGAAGACCTTATGCACCAACATGTCAGGGACACTACCAGAGAGAGGGAGAGGACAACCAGCCATGCTGGACCTCGTGTTCACCCTGAGCAGCTCAGGATTGAGGACATCACATATAAGAGGCCCTGGGAGCCAGTGACCATGTGGTTCTGAGCTTTGAATACATAGTAGAGTTACAAGTGGAGAGGGTAACAGGGTTAAAAGGGAAAAGCCAAACTATAAAAGAGGGGACTACACAGGTATGAGGAACTTCCTGCAGGAGGTTCAGTGGGACAGAGACATGGAAGGAAAGTCAGTAAACGAAATGATGGAATACGTAACAACAAAATGCAAGGAAGCAGAGGAAAGATTTGTTCCCAAGGGCAACAGAAATAATGGGAAGTCCAGAACGAGCTCTGGTTTACCCAAGGTGCAGGGAGGGAAAGACTAAGTGCACTGAGAATGGAAAAAATACAGAAAAAGGACCCAGAAAAATAAGGAGATTAGTCGTAGAGCCAGATAAGGAGGAGGCCCACGACAGTACGAAAATACATAGCATCGAAAGTCAAGTCTCACCCAGAAACTGCTGTATAGTGACATTAGGGAAGACAACAGTCAAAGACCAAGTGATCAGGCTGAGGAAACAAGGTGGAACTCACGAAACGATCAAGAGGTATGTGAGGAGCTCAACACAAGATTTACAGTGGACGTAGGCAGGACTCTGGGAAGACAGTACAGAGTGGGACACCAACAAGGAATATACCAAGTGTTGGATGACATACACACAACCGAGGAGGAGGTGAAGTTGCTCAGTGACCTTGATACCTCAAAAGGCGATGGGACCGGACAACATCTCTCCGTGGGTCTTTAGAGAGGGAGCAGAGATGCTGTGTGCCACTAACACAATATTCAACAAACATCCCTTGAAACTGGGCAGCTACCTGAGGTATGGAAGGAGGCAAATGTTGTCCCTATTTTTAAGAAAGGGAGACAGAAACGAGGCACTAAACTATAGACCAGTGTCACTTACGTGTATAGTTCACAAAGTCATGGAGAAGATTATCAGGAGGAGAATGGTGGGCACCTGGAACGGCACAGGATTATAAACGACAACCAGCATGGATTCATGGAAGGCAAATCCTGTGTCACAAACCTTCTGGAGTTCTATGACAAAATAATAGAAGTAAGACACAAGAGAGAGAGGGGTGGGTTGATTGCATTTTCTTGGACTGGGAAGGCCTTCGACATAGTTCCTCATAAGAGATTAGTGCAGAAGTTAGAGGATCAGGCGTGTATAACAGGAAGGGCACTGCAATGGATCAAATAATATCTGACAGGAGGCAACAACGGGTCATGGTACGTGATGAGGTATCACATGGGTGCCTGTGAAGAGCGGAGTCCCACGGGGTCAGTCCTAGGACCAGTGCTATTCTTGGTATATGTGAATGACATAACGGACAGGATAGACTCAGAAGTCTCTCTGTTCGCAGACGATGTGAAGATAATGAGGAGAATTAAATCAGATGAGGATCAGGCAGGACTTCAAAGAGACCGGGCATGCTGGACACCTGGTCCAGCAACTGGCTTCTCGAATTTTAACCCCGTCAAATGCAAAGTCCAGAAGATCGAGGAAGGGCAAAGACGATCGCAGACAGAGTATGGGCTAGGTGGTCAAAGACTGCAAACCTCGCTCAAGGAGAAAGATCTTGGGGTGAGATAACACCAAGCACGTCTCTGGAAGCACACATCAACTGCTGCAGCATACGGGCGACTGGCAAACCTGAGAATAGCGTTCCGATACCTTAGTAAGGAATCCTTTAAGACACTGTACACCGTGTACGTCAGGCCCATACTAGATATGCAGCACCAGTTTGGAACCCATACCTGGTCAAACACGTCAAGAAATTAGAGAAAGTGCAAAGGTTAGTTCCAGAGCTAGGGGAATGTCCTACGAAGAAAGGTTAAGGAAAATCGGCCTGACAACACTGGAGGACAGGAGGGTTAGAGGAGACATGATAACGACATACAAAATACTGCGGGGAATAGAGAAGGTGGATAGAGACAGGATGTTCCAAAGAGGGGACTCAGAAACAAGGGGTCACAATTGGAAGATGAAGACTCAGATGAGTCAAAGGGATGTTAGGAAGTATTTCTTCAGCCATTAAGTATTCAGGAAGCGGAATAGTCTAGCAAGTGATGTAGTGGAGTCAGGAACCATACATAGCTTTAAGACGAGGTATGATAAAGCTCATGGAGCAGGGAGAAATGGGACCCAGTAGCGATCAGTGAAGAGGCGGGGCCAGGAGCTGAGTCTCTACCACTGCAACCACAATTACGTGAGTACAATTCGGTGAGTACACACCAAAAAAAATCTCATAACGTTAATAAATAAAAACTTTTGCTTTTTCATAGTTATATTCTATTGTAAATTCTCTAAATATGTCACTCTTTTTATAAATATTTTTGAGAAACTGGTATTGCAACTTAGATAGCAGTTTTGCATATCTCTTGGGATAAAATAAGATTATTCAGCGTCACACCTTCACAGCCCAGTAAGAAGTGAAACTTTCTGTCATGTATGATACAAACTCTGAATGTTTGAAACCCATCAGAAAAAAAAGTTCATTCAGTTATCCAAATTAGATCTCATTGTCTTTGACAAAATTTGGAAATCTGGACTTTCACAGCCAAAACTCAATTCAAAATTTCTACTGCATAATGTATATCAGTTTTGAAAGTTTCAAGCCAATCAAAAGAGGCATTCTTTTGTAACTGCATTGAAATCAATATCACAAATTATTTAATAAAAATAACGAATATCAGCTTACAGAGCGGAACACGAAAGCAAATCCCACCAGTGGGAAAAGTGTGAAGTCAATCGGGAGAGCCATTCGCTAGTTAATGTATGCAATTAATCACTAAAATAATTTAAAAGCGACAATACCGAGTTATTGAACAGAAAATATAACTACACAATTTAAAAAAAAAAAAATATGGGGCAAATTGGCACCAACAACACTCCACTAAGTCGACTACATCATTGTCGAAAGATTCTAGTCAGAGGTTTTCTCAACCATACAACCCCCACCCTCCCCGAATCCAAAATCCCTTATGGGTCTTTAAAAGTGACCAGAGGAAGCCTGCACTTGCCAATAGTTGCAAGAATCTTTCCCAAGTAACAGTTGAAAAGAAACCAAATTTTGACGCATTTAGGAGGAGGCGCTCCCAAGTTAAAACGAAAATATTGAGTAAACATTAAGTAAACATTGCTTAAACATTACGTAAACACTGCGAGAAGAAACAACAATTGTTTCAACCACTGACACGAATCCTACGATTGTTAGCTAATAACATACCCCGGAGCTGAAAGATTAAGTCTGATCGTAAGTGTTGTTAAGGGATGGCAAGAAAACCTTGAAGCAGCTTCCAGGGAGGAAAAAATTATACGAGCCAATTATAATTTTCCTTTGTCGTTATTCCTGATCATCCTCTGCCTCCTCTTCCTCCAATTCTTCCCACTGTCAGTCATCCACTTCTCCTCCTCCTGTTCCTTTTCTAAATCATCCAATTATCCTCCACCGCCCCGTTCTCCACATACTAATATATCTACTACTACTATTACTTGTAATATTAAATCAACTTCTGTTATAACTACCACTATTACTACTACTACTTCCATCACTCTTGCTACTGCAGCTACGTTTCTTCTCTAACTCCTCCTTCTCGTCTTATTACTTCTTTCAATTCACTTATCATTTTCCTTTTCCAGTTCAGAACCTCCCATTCTGACTTTCCTCTTTCCATCCTCATGGAATTTAAGGATGCTGCAGTACAGCAGATGCTCTCTTATTGCGCCAGGAATCAAATTTCTCGACGCGGAGGCCCGAAATCTCGTTACCGTTGTACTAAGAGGTGGAGTTCCGGGTTATTTATATTTACCCTTGTGAGGCTGTTGTGGTGTGCTCAGGTCTCTCCCCCGAGGCTATCTTAGCCTGATATTTTGTATTTTCTGATCCTTCCTGTGGCTAGGCCAGATGTGTTTTACCCCATCCCATAACCGGCTTTTTCTTGTGTGTTCTCCTTCATGCCTTGACTAAAGAGGTTGTCCACCGGCTGTATTGCCCTAACTGGTACTGTTCCATTCACAGTCGGAATTCCCATGAAAGATTTACCATTTTCCTGAGAATATCTTCCTCTAAAATGTTCCACGTTATATTGAGGCTGCTATGTCCTGAAATATGCATTATAATGAACCTGCCTCGCTACAGAAAAACAATTGGATATCTTGATTTTTTTTTTTATATTTTATTAAAAACAGTACAGACAAGTATAGACAAGAAGAGTTACAACAGGAACAAAATATATATGTGATAATATAATAATTATACACTGTCATAATCCAACACGTCAGCAGGATAGAAATTTGACATTTCATATTCGATGTAAACCCGTTACATCATAACCCGCAATTGCGGAAACACAACATTCAAAACAATGATAAGTACTATAACAAGCATAGTATTATGTCACTAAATACAATTACAAACCAAGAACCACCCCCCTCCCGGAGCACCGTACAACACGTGCTCTAGTAGCTGGACCCTCCTGCAGCTCAACACTGTACAAATCACGAGGGAAAACCCCAACTTAACTTATTTGTGTTGAGAGCCCAACACAGTGTTTCTCAACATAATTCATCATACCTCCGAACTCTAAACATAAACATCTCACCATGTGTACTTTAAATATGTTGATACCGTTATTTAAAAAAAAAACTTTTACATCTTATTGAAAACGGTACATACAGGTATATACAATACAATAAAATATACCTAATATGAATGGAAATTATGTTCAACAATGCTTATTAATATTACAACACGCCGACAACACCCCCCCCCCCTAATACATTTACAAATCAAAATCAACCGTACCATGTATACTATTTGACCATACATACAAGTTAAGTCGAAACACATATGTGTTCAATACAAATTATCTTTGTCGACACTCGACTCCAGTCCAACTCTCATGTATGTTACATGGGGATCAAGAAGCACCTAAGTTTACGTCTCCAATCATTACAAAACATTCGAGGCTACAAAACACAATTCTCCTACCACAGGTCTTGTTCATGGTAACATACCATCCAAGGTTAATTGCCATAACTCTCCACATGCTTTGGTGTGCTCCCTAACACAAAACTAGGTGTCCTTGTGATATCATCAGAAAAACCTTAGGGTCTCTGGCATTAGATCTCTTATGCTCTTAATTCTCCCCCCTCTTACTAGGTACACAAAACACCTAACTAAACCTCAGTACATATTACCAGTATACATCGGAACACATAAGAAATTTTAACACATGACCAAGCAACACTAATAAGAATCATAGCCTAATTGTATACTATGTTCTATTCATCAGATATACGACTTGGAAATCTCTCCATGTTGTCAATTCGCACAATCTGAGTCGGTCCTATGAAAGGCCACAAAAGTAACGCAAACAGAGAATATAACCCTTATTTGGCACAATGGGTTGTCACTGTCTCTGAAAGTCTTCGGACTAAATAGCCGGTTTTGAATATCCAACTCTCATACCTCTATACTACTATATAAGACCGACTCTCTCCATGCAAAAGAAGTTTACCTACCACTTAGTAACTAACAGTTCCACCAAAATGATAAAACCTGCACTGTCTCCATTTTGAACTCCCCCCCCCCCCAGTCTGAGTCAACGATCACACCGAGAACCTAACCCCGGACCAACTACAGGTCACCTTCCCTCATCCTAGGCCACATCCCACATCTTGCACACATTTTCACTAGCGCACTTCATACATAAAATGAAAAACACCCTCCCCCCCACCGAAGACCAGCCCACACGCTCCGTCATGGTACCATTCAACACGCAGTGGATGTCACAAACCCTTTAATACATCCATCGTTAGATGTCTATATCCCAACGAAAAGTCTCTCTCCCAGCTATGTCCATACACTTCACGATTTCTACATTTCGTTCTGTAAAACCGACATGCCAGTGCCCTGATGCGCGTCGCACTTCTAATCTCTCGCATCCCCCAAGAAACATATAAAAAATCGAGTACCAAGTACGAAACCGATCGTCGGACCGCATCCGAACCCCATACCTCTAAACTTAACGCCCTAAGCATTGACAATCCCTCACCGCCTACCTGTCGTAGGACGCCCTGAAACCAGTTCCTCACCCTTATTAATTCTTCACAAAAGTATACGACATGGTAGGCCGTTTCCGGCCATCCACACCGTACACAGTTTTGATCCCGAGTCACACCCATTACATACAACTGCACCCTAGACGCTAGGATGCCATGAAGGAAACGGAATCCAGTTTCTCGAACCCGAGGTTGCAATCGCAATCTCTTGAACCAATACCATATGGTCTTCCAATGGTAACCCGGATAAACATCCTCACCAATGACCTCACCCACGTACATACCAATATTATCCAGTTTACATACCTTTACCCTCTTGGGGTTTTGTGCTACCAATAGATGCCGCAACATGGCTTCACACAACATTAAATCCTTACCCACCCACCACCTTCTAACCTCTCTCATTACTGAGTCAACTCTCGCCCCCCTAACTCCGCCTCGCTCTAGATATTCCTGCCGCACATAAATACCAATCAAACGCCTATGTACCGGTATTAACCCCATACCTCCCTTAGCTATTTTTGTCATGACATCCTTCCCCAACCAATGTCGACGGAATCCCCATATAAAATTCAAAACTCTCCTCTGTAACCTCAGTACATCCTCCGGAAGCAAAGGATAAACTGCTGCCACAAACCATAATTTACTATACACAAGGACATTTATGACAATTACCCTCTGAAGTATTGTCACCTCACTCGGTTGCCATCCAGCCATTCTACAAATGGCCGCATCTACAACTAAAGACGAATTAATTGTTCTTGCAGATCTTTCCTCGTCACAAAAATGTACTCCACATATTTTAAGGCTCTCGACAGTTTTCCACCCATACTCCTTGCCCAACGTCCCCCCACCCAGGACCCCACCACCAAAAATTAGATTTTTCCCTATTAACACGCATGCCTGACGCATCTCCAAAAAAAACTATAACCCTGTTAATGAATTCCAAACCTACCCTACTACGCACCATTATGGTAGTATCATCGACGTATCCTATGATGCCCACCTCTACACCCTGCGCACTAAAACCCTGCCCCACTCCTCCGTTAAATAACCTATAAAAAGGGTCCTGCAAACAGGCAAACAAGAGCTGGGAGAGGGGACACCCCTGCCGCAGCCCCCACCCCATGCCTATCCCGGACCCCACCCTCCCATTCACCTGAACCCGTAGTTTTGCATCAATGTATAGCATACGCACCCATGACACTACCTCCTCCCCAAAACCCTGTTTTAATAATATTGTAAATAAAGTCTCCCTATCTACATTATCAAAAGCCTTTTCCCAATCCAATCCCAATACTCCTCCCCCATGACGTTCCTCAAACAAAACCTTTAATTCTATGATGGCCGACCCTCATAGACCTTCCAGGAATCCCATATTGCCCTTCCCATACCACTTTATCTAACACTCGTTTCATACGATTAGCTAAAATTCTTGCAAAAATCTTATAATCCGCTCCTAACAACGTGATGGGTCTATATTCCCCTAGAGTTCCATGTATGTGTACCTTCGGCACTAAAACGACGATCCCCAACCCCACCTCCCCACCCATTTTTCCATCATCTTTCATAGCATTGTATAAACGGACCAGAACGTGTTTTAACGTTTCCCAATGGACTACATAAAAATCCCCCGAAATTTCATCCCAACCCGGCGATTTTCCCATTGCCTGACTCCGAACGGCCTGGGCAACCTCCTCCTCCGTTATACTTCCCTCCATGGCCATTCCCTTACTTCTATGCAGTAAGGCCTCCCTCGCCTCCTGATTCCCCTCTCTACCAATCCATTTTTGTGAAAACCATTTATCCGCATAGTTCCCCATGCTTTCTGTAGAACATAGCCTTTGTCCCTTACAGTATCCAGCCAAGTCCTCATCAACAACCAAAGACATCACCGTTGTCGCCTTGTGTCGCAACCTGAAACTTCGAAGGACTCGAACAGAGGGCTTATCCCCCCATAGCACCTCCTCTATCCCCGCCCGCACCCTCAACGCCTGAAAATTCTCGTTCTGTATATCCTGTAATTGACTTCTAAGACACACTATTTCTGCTTGATCATACCTTCCTCCCGCTCCGTAACAATATCTCAACTGACCCTCAAGGTACCTCTGCTTTCCGTACCTATATGACGCATCTTCCCTCCCTAACCTACTGTAAAAACCCTTTATTGCCAACTTTGCTCTTGAATTCCACCAATCCACCACATTTCCGATTCCTTTACCACCGTCCCACAACCTCTCCCACCATAACCCAAAAGACTCCAAAGCCTCTAAACCCTTCAACAATCTAACATTTAATTTCCAGTAGCTAGGGAAAACTCGAACAACACCTTCCCATTCTAGAGCTGCCAGCACGCCCCTATGGTCCGTGAAACCCAAATCCACACATTCTACCCTCCCACAACGTATTAAATCAGTGATGTACACTCTATCTAAACGTGCGGCATAACCTTTCCGACAAAATGTGAAATCTACGTTCCACCCCCCCACCTCCAATCACGTCTACAACACCAACCGCCCTCAGTACATCCCGTAAAATCTCTAAGAGACACCCCCCACCTCTTGGCTCAACATCCTTTCCCCTAATAACACAATTCCAATCCCCGGCAATCACGGAAACTAAAGGGAGGCCCCTTAGAAAATATACTAAATGCTTGCGTACAAAATCTTCCTTCACACCCGTCTATTAGATGTAGCTGGCATATACACACAAACAAAACCTACTTGTATATGCCCCCATGTTCCCACAACACGCACAACCCGTCCCCCACCGCCCCAATCCCATGCCAACAACGTAAAAGGACTGGTCTCCCGTATGCCTACTACAACCCCACCTTTGAACTTGTCCGAGTTCCCCACATAACATGTATACCCTTGCACTCGCAACTCACTTCCACACCTAAAATTATGTTCTTGCATAAAGAACACATCTACATCCAAACGTCTTAGTGATACCTCCACCCATCGTCTCTTGACCTCTGAACGGAGGCCATTAACATTTATTGTAATGCACTTGAAGACAGTGGTGGGGTTTTATCATTTCTCTTCCCAGTTGCTGACAAACCTGACTTGGACTTACCGCTACTACTTCTAAAGGACTTCCCACCACTCCCACCTGCCCAAACTTTTTTGCTTGTCCTCTGGCCTGGAGTTAGAATGTCATCCTCTACGGGTGTACTTGGCCTCTTACGGGAAGCTCCCTCGTACTCCATATCACCCATATTATCTTCCCTGTGCACCTCCACGCCTGCCTCTATCACAGACTTATGAGGTACACGCCTTCCCTCTGCACCCACACTACTCACAAGTACAGTCTCCACCACCGGTGAAATCACCGGCGTGGATACGAAATCCACTGGCGTCGGGCTGTCAAGGAGCCTCTGAATTTCGTCAAAATCAGGCAACTCTATGGACGGGCTCAGCACCTCTTCCACCAGAGGTGACTCACCCGCGGCATCACCATCTTGATCGCCCTCAGATGCTGGTGGCAACGTCAAGACGACTTCCTCTGCAGCCTCCACCGCTGCACTCCATTTCCCATTAACAGGTAACTCCTTCAGGACGTCCTCTACCACCGGTATGTCATCCTTCGGTGGGTGAACGCACTCGTCCATCATTACACTAAGTGTCTCTTCAGGTTGTTCCGTCCGCTGCTGCCACCTCCGTCGCTCGCAATTCGCGGCCATATGGCCAGGGCCACCACACAGACGGCACGTCCGTACCTGCCCTGGGTAGGTAGCGTAGATTTGCGTCCTGAAATCTTTCCATAGTCACATATGATGGAATTGGCTGTCTCAAAGTCATTTTCATGGAAAAAGACCCTTCTAACATCCCAGCATAGATACCTTGGGACCATCGCCCCACATTGACAGCATGTATAGTCCCGTAACTTCCAAACACACGTCGTACATCAGCTTCGTCGGCTTCAAATGGGATGTTGCGAAGACGAATCCATGAGTAATGTGCCGAAACGTCGCGAAGTCGCACCTCCAAGCTATTGTTGACAACAATAGGCCGTTCTTGATACGTGTCAACGACCCTTTCATAGACTGCAGGTGACACAAATTTCACAAAGATTCTCGCATTACCATTCAGTGACACGCCGTACAAATCTTCGGTAGGTATCTTGAGAGTATCCCGAATGATGAGTGGTAAAACGACGTCGGCATTGCTTGGATAAACGGCTCCTTTTAACAATTCCAAGCAGACGGTGTTGACTCTCCTCCTGTAGTTCGCCATTTTGTAGAAAACAAAGCTTCACCAACCGGTCACCAGGGGTCACTTGACGCGCACCTGGGACACCCTCACTGTACTGGTCTGAGGCTGTACTGGTATGAGGCTGTACTGGTCTGAGGCTGTACTGGTCTGAGGCTGTACTGGTCTGAGGCTGTACTGGTATGAGGCTGTACTGGTCTGAGGCTGTACTGGTATGAGGCTGTACTGGTATGAGGCTGTACTGGTATGAGGCTGTACTGGTCTGAGGCTGTACTGGTCTGAGGCTGTACTGGTATGAGGCTGTACTGGTCTGAGGCTGTACTGGTCTGAGGCTGTACTGGTCTGAGGCTGTACTGGTCTGAGGCTGTACTGGTCTGAGGCTGTACTGGTCTGAGGTTGTATGTTTTGATGTTTTCTTTTTCATTCTGAAGTAGGATGTGTTGATGTGGTATTTGCCATCCTAAGGCTGGTTGGTGTTGTCGTGATCTGCATTATCTCGAGGCTGTGTTGTATTGTTCTGTTCCACCCTGAGAGTGACACTTGTAACACTGCTGTGCTCCTGGTTATGTTGGCCAGTGTTGCTAGATATTAGCTGTGGGAAATCCATTGAGTTATTAGGTTAGCTTCAATATTAGGTGAACCAGAGCTTTGATGAGAATGACTGTGAAATTAAAAAGAAGGAAGAAACACCAGAGCAAAAATATGAAAGAAATAACAGAAAGGAAAACGGGAATGACCCTGAAATGATTCACGAAATTGTAATGACACGATTGCAAACTATACCAAGAGTGGGAATAGAACCCTCGGTCAGTCATAAAACTCCAGACCGACGCGCTTTTTAATGACCCTAAAATGTAGAATAAATCATCTATTTCTTTTTTTATATTTTATGAGTTAAATAAACAAATCAAAACCCTAATTACAAAACAAACTGGATATACATAGTTCTAAATACAGACTCTTTAGAATAAATTTGTACTTCTACAGCTTGTGTATTTCTCTTAAAATCAACGTCACACTTTATTCCAATACAATATTCACAGTGTAGCAAAATATACATGTAAATACCTCAGAGCTGGAACGATAAAATACCCGAGAAAAATGAAATGATGGACGAGTCAAGGAGTGAGTTTTCGCAGTTTCTCGGAAATGTGTCATGTACAGAGAATCAAGGGCATTATTATGGACATAGGAATCAAGGACAGTATTTAGTACAGCTTTTAGCGCAGTTTTAGGGACACAGTATCAAGCACAGCATTTGAGCCAATACAAAAATTTTGTTTTAAGGAGAGCATCAAGGACAGCTTCGAAGACAATGCCTTAGGTGACTATCGATAATACCACTAACTATGAATAGCAATATCAAGGACAGAATATTTAGATTACATGCAGTTCAGTATCGTGATATTACAACCTACTCTTTAGAGTGTACATGTTACGTACACGAGTCCTCCCTCACACACACACACACACACTTACCTCTCTGAAATCAACACTACAAGGATCCTTAATTTATTTATATCTCCAAAATTTTAACTTAAGGAACGTCGTAGACAGTAAACCAAGGTTATTTATTTTAATAGAGACAATTGATTTTATAAACCTGATGATGCAAATGAGTTAAAACAAATATCCTAGCAATATGTATTAGTTTGCTGCAGGGAGGTATAAGACCGATTGCTCCACACAACAGTTTGTCTTAGCCTAAAAGAGGTATGTTAACCCATGAAAAATACCTGCACTCATGAGGGATACAAAAGGTAATAAAGTTGGTATTAAAGTGGATATAAAAGTTATTAATAAAGTTGGTAATACAACTGGTAATAAAGTTCGTATTAAAGTTTGTATGAAAGTTAGTAATAAAGTTGGTAATAAAACTGGTAATAAAGTTGGTAATAAAGTTCGTATTAAAGTTTGTATTAAAGTTAGTAATAAAGTTGGTAATAAAACTGGTAATAAAGTTGGTAATAAAGTTCGTATTAAAGTTTGTATGAAAGTTAGTAATAAAGTTGGTAATAAAACTGGTAATAAAGTTGGTAATAAAGTTCGTATTAAAGTTTGTATTAAAGTTAGTAATAAAGTTGGTAATAAAACTGATAATAAAGTTGGTAATAAAGTTTGTGTGGAGAAAATTCTCCAAGTGAGGGGATGGTATCAGCCCTTTCTGCCCTTTTCAAGGGCCCAGCCCTTTCCGCCCTTAGAAAAGGGACAGACGAGGCGTGTCTGGCTTCCTGGTCAACAGTTTAATTCATAACATATGTACGGACCAGGAAGCAGTACGTCACTTCTAGCTGACCAGGGTTGCAAGGAATGTATATGAGTGATTGAGACATTTGATGAAATGTGACTCTTTGCCATAGCAGGAAAGTTAAAGGAAACTGTTGTATCAGTTTCTACACTTGACTTTATAATCATGTGCTCCAGTGATCGAAGTATTTAGAGAACACAAGCATTTGAATTGCAACTAGTTGCAGCATTTAGCAAGTGTTGAAATTGTGCTGAGGTCAGCAAAACCAAGCAAAATGAGCTGCGGGTCGCAGGAGGGCGGCAGATTGAACTTATAAACCAACGAGAACGGTCTTACGGGCGCGGGGATTTAACCTAACAAAGGGACCTTCGTCGTGCGTCTGTGATCTATTCAATCTCCACTAACGTCGGGAAATCGGATAAGAACTGTTCCAGCGTGTTTAGTGATTAAAATCGCGGTATATTCAGAAGTGTGCGCAGCTTCTTATTACTGCTAAAAAACAAACGTAGAAAAACAATCGCTAGTGAACTCCATCGAAAACAAGACGGTGACTCATCAGCGTTCAACAAATCAAGACAACATTTCCGCCGTATATGGTGGTGCCAACACCATTGCATTGCTCACGTTACAACGAGCAAGGTAAGTTTCAAATTCTTGGTGACACAAGGGGACTGCACAGTACTTGTAATCAGAAGAAGTTTGAAACTGTCCTATTTAGACGGCGGTTATGCGTGGACTTTTAAGTTCAAACACGTAAGTGTTCATCTCAGTCTGATGATATGGCATACGCTCCTTTGGGGCAATAATACTCATGTGTACATTTATTCTACCATACAGCCCTGTGGGGGATGTGACAGAGGCATCAACCAACGACTTCTGAAGTGGCTGGGGAGTTGTGGATGCATCAACATGCTAAGTAGCTTCATTTACAGTCCATTTACTTGTACATTCCCCCACAGTTTGTGTTAAAGTTGGTATTAAAGTTTGTAATAAAGTTTGTAATAAATGTTGGTAATAAATGTTGGTAATAAAGTTAGTAATAAAGATGGTAATAAAGTACACCCAGTTGGGGTTTATATTTCGCATTGTGTGACCTTTATATATCACGACACCCAGGTGTTGACATAGTGGGAAATAGGCCTACCAAGCTCAACCCACATCACCCTTACTCTGTCACTTAGCGCCACATCAACCTTGAGATAACAAGTGTACTCTCTCCCTTGCCGGCATGGACCTAGACCCCTGGGCCGCCTTAACACACTGCCTGTACAAAGAACCTCAATAAAAATGACGTCGAAGAGTATCATTCATTCCCGCTTCAAGATCTACACACAAGTTCGTTAATATTGGTGCCAGCGCTGGTCGCAGTAGTGGTGTTTACCCGGAGGGAGGAAGGAAAAAGATGAAGATGCTGTCACTCCTTCATCGCCTCGTACAAGCAGCATCCGTCTCCCAACTCGTTATCCAGATGTCGTGTCTGTCACTCTCAGCATCCAGACACAAGAATAGCCTGGTTCAGACCCTATTTCGCTGAATTTTCTCGAGACATCGTGGCGTCACCTGGGTCTCCACAGAGTCCCACGCTGTTCTCAGTTGCGTGTTCGGCGTCTCCTGTATGCTGCTGCTGTTGTTGGTTCAGCTCACCACGGCTACTTCAGCAAGTCAGAGGTGAGTTAAGTTGGTAATGAAGTAGGCAATAAAGCTGGTATTAAAGCTGGTAATAAAGTTGGTATTAAGCTGGTATTAAAGCTGGTAATAAAGTTGGTATTAAAGCTGGTAATAAAGTTGGTAATAAAGTTGGTATTAAAACTGGTAATAAAGTTGCTATTAAAGCTGGTAATAAAGTTGGTATTAAAGATGGTAATTAAGTTGGTATTAAAGCTAGTAATAAAGTTGGTATTAAAGATGGTAATTAAGTTGGGTGTGGCTTAGTTCTTGGGTACTGCTACCATAGATGTGACTGGGTATAAAGGCAACATACTTCCACTGTACATTGCTTCATCACAGTCACGTTGCAATAAAAAAAAATCTTAATTTTTAAAGTGGTGGAGTGGTAAGCCAGCGGAAGGCTTCGGTCGGATAACCAAAAGCTCCAATGGCGGGTCATCATATGACACCTAACACCCACGTCAGGTAACATTTGTCGTATTTCCTCAACAATCCAACTTAACCTAACATTGTAATAAATGGACAGGGAACACTATACATAAAATCCTTACTTGTAAGGATTTAGATAATTAGTAACTGTGGGGTGTCCCTATGGAGGCAGGTGGCGTCCCTATGGCGGCAGGTGGCGTCCCTATGGCGGCAGGTGGCGTCTCTATGGCGGAAGTGGGCGTCCCTATGTCTGCAAGTGATCAAGAATTGTAACTGAAATCACTGGTTTTCTAGGATAAACAGCCATTTTATAAAATTACTTTATAAAATGGAGTCGTAAGCCAGTGGAAGGCCTCGGTCAGATGACATAAAAGCTGCAGTGGCAGGTCATCACATGACTACTAAAACCCACGTCAGGAAGACACTTGTCCTGTTTCCTGACGAATCTTAACACCACATCGAGTGCTCGACTCTTGCCTCTAGCAGGGATCTTCACACTCTGCTGGCGGCCCTTCAGAAGACAACCTCAATTTACAGTTTATAGCAATTAAGAAACTCTCTTAAGCAACTGATCTAGAACTCGCGCATCTGAAGGGCAAGACATAATTTGTGTCTCACCAGACCCTCAAGAAGTGAGTTAATATTTTGTAAATCACTAAAATACAGGCAATCGAGCGCTCTGATTGGTTGATGGAACAACTCACGTAATGATATTTCCACCAGCCAACGAATTAACGCCTTTTTGGCCACATGCGTAATCAATACTGCAATTATTTTGTTGAGCAATACTCATGATTATTAATAAATCAAATAATAACTGCATGATATTCAATGTACAATAATACATCAGTCAATAAAATATGCTTGGGAAACATATTTTCCAACAGTATCCAAGGATGATATCAAGGACAACGTGTAGCATACGGTATGAATTAGGACATAATCATGGATACAGTATAAAGGACAGTATAATGGATGCAGTATCAAGAACAGTATAATGGATACAGTTTCAAAGGCAGTATAAGGGATACAGTATCAAGGAGGATACCTTTATGTATACAGCATCAATGACAACATCGGGTATACAGCATGGTTAACAGCAACAGGCACGCAGTATCAAGGACAACATTAGGCATACACTATTAAAGACAACACCAGGCATTCAGTATCAAGGATAGCATCAGGCATACAGCATCAATTACAAGATCGGGCATACGGCATAGTATCAAGGATAGCATCAGGCATACTGTACGAAGGAGGCAGTATCAGGCATCCAGTATCATTCTTGGTCACATTATTTAACCAATAAAAATTTTTCATTAATATTCACTAGAAAAGACCACGTATATCGTACAACGTTGCTCTTCATACACATCAGTACTAGGAGAGATGAGTGTGCAGCAAGTATTTAAACAAGAAATTTATGCACACCAGCGTGTATTAAACAATTTTAGTAACTTCTAGACTTATATTTGGATCCTAGCTATCCTAATATATTTTTTTTATGAATTTTAAATCTACCACGATTATCAGCAAGGGCGTTCATGTTATTTATGGTGCCCTTGGAGAGACCTTTAACAGCACTCTCTTTTATTTGCCCTCCCCCAACAATGTACCCAACTGCCCTACCCTATCATGAGTTGGGTAACATCAACAGCTGTGAAAACACTGTCTTTACAACATACACCACTTCCTACTTTTACTGTTAGCTTTCCCTTACTGTTCCTTCATTTAATGTTATGAACATCAAGCAAGAACACGTTATCTTGAAACATAAATTGTGAACATGTTCTGTACAAGTAGTGAAGGCGCACTCAGGAAACTTTTCAAAATATACTGCAAGCAAAATAAAGATTCCAGAATATATTGCAGAGAAAATAGTTGAAATTAGCTTTAATATCAGAGCAGCAATTACTTAATACTACATTGTAGTATATAGATCACTCTAAGGTATGAGTAGACTACCTTAACTTCAAGATTATCTTCATTTCCCCCGGAGTATTTTACTCTTAGTGGAAGCAGAGGAGAATAAAACTTCACAATATCTAGGCGGGTAAGTTTTCCTAAACCCCACATTTGAGAAATGAAGAAGATGACGACGTTTCGCTTTATCGTAGCAATTGTTAAGTCGCACCCTGGGGGCTTGGCAGCTGTACAAGACGGATCGAAACTTCGTTACAAGATTTCTCTCCTAAGTTTAGGCTTTAGGTGACTGGAAAAATTGGAGCCAGTTCTGGAGAGAAAATATCGTGCGTGCCTTGTCGCGCCACGCTGCCAGCTGGCAGGCCTAAGCCAGGGTTCCAGAGAATATTGGCACCCTAGGCTAAGGTGCCAGAGAATAAGGGCACCCTAGGGTATGTATCCTCCTTGTGTCCTGGAACCACCACTCTAAAGTAATTTTACCATAGTCATTACGGCTCTTTTTGTTGCACTTTCCATGTTGTCAATTATTTCTCTTTCTTACTGTCTTCTTTCTGTTATTCTTTACTGAGTTGCAGATTACTACTTATTGCACCTTGCGCGCGATCCATTACCTGAACGTGTTTAATCAACCGTGTTTAATCAATCGTACAATTTACAACAGCATTTGTGTCTCCTGTGAGGACTGGAACTCACGACTTCTGGTTTAAAAAAACAAAGATGTCATTCAACTATAGAAGCAGTGAGTGCGTAGTTTCCTGTCTTAAGTAGCTCCTGTGTACTTGTATTACTTACGTACCTTATACTGGTAATGATACTTGAAAATCCTTCTTTCTCACTGTTGGAAAAGCAATGCACAAGTAGATATTTTGTTATTATTATAGGAATGGGAAAGTGTTTACAATTTACATACGTATCCACTCTGTCGATGTTCCTTGGTAGACGAAATGTTTTTTTTTAAGATATCAGCGAAGAACTATGTTATTTACCGACTCAGTGTTTTTCTAGTAGTTGTTGATAGACAGAGGGTGGACTCTGGGGCACTTTACTCCCCTGAGAGTTTGATTATTTCAAACTTCTGTTGCTGGTTAACTTTATATTCAGAACCTCCCGGAATCTATGAGGTTATTTACAGAAGGTTACTCTCGTTAATCAAAGTCTACTCAGTTTTCTAATAGGCAATCAGTTCAGTTCAGACCCTCAGGTAAGGACCCACTAGGGGCGAGGGGGAAGTGGGGACAGACGAAGAATAGCCGGTGAGAGGAAGAACCGAAGCAGAAGAGAAAGAGTCAGGACTAAACCCAACAGTCTAACTACTGAATACTTAAGTCTACTCAACACAAGGGCCTGAATATCACTACAATAGATCACTGTAAAACTGCGTTTATCATAACATTATGCTCGGTAAAACTGACAATAATTCTTAAACATAACAAATTTATATTTTTAACAGACATAATCCAAATGTAATTTAAGTCTTTGCTGGAGTTCTAGAAGACCTTAACTTACCTTACGATTCCTTGTGTATTGATCAGTACTTCATAGAGATACATCTGGCAGAAATCGATTTTTGTTCTTAAAGTTTGGAGACACTGAAGGTTTTCGTTGAGAATCCATCAATGAGAGGTGATACCCCTCCTTCAGGAGTGAGCGAGTGTGGCGCTCAAGGCGCCAATGCTTCCAACACATCATGAAAAATACGTCGCATTTTTCACGGCATATCCTTCCTCTTTCTCGTCCTGGCAGGACACTCCTTCTTCATAAAGTGTGAGCTTCAGTGTTTTATTTGATTTACTAGAGCAAGTAGCGAGTAGTGAGGGTCAGGTAGTGAGTAGTGAGGGTCAGGTAGTGAGTAGTGAGGGTCAGGTAGTGAGTAGTGAGGGTCAGGTAGTGAGTAGTGAAGGACAGGTAGTGAGTAGTGAGGGACAGGTAGTGAGGGTCATGTAGTGAGTAGTGAGGGTCAGGTAGTGAGTAGTGAGGTTCAGGTAGTGAGTAGTGAGGGTCATGTAGTGAGTAGTGGAGGTCAGGTTGTGAGTAGTGAGGGGGCATTTAGTGAGTAGTGAGGAGGCAGGTAGTAAGTAGTGAGGGGCAGGTAGTGAGTAGTGGGGGCAGGTAGTGAGTAGTGAGGGGCATGTGAGTAGTGAGGAGGCAGATAATGAGGGTCAGGTAGTGAGTAGTGGTGGGGCAGGTAGTGAGTAGTGAGGGACCGGTAGTGAGTAGTGAATGGTCAGGTAGTTAGTAGAGAGGGACAGGTAGTGAGTGGGAAGGTAGTGAGTAGAGAAGGGCAGGTAGTGAGTAGTGAGGGGGCATGTAGTGAGTAGTGAGGGGGCAGATAGTGAGTAGTGAGGGGGCAGGTAGTGAGGGGACAGGTAGTGAGTAGTGAGGGTATACGTAGTACATTGGTCCCTCCAGCTCTCTGAAGTTTCTATGGAATCTGTACTTGGACCATTCCTCTTCATGACATAATTTCTGCATCTGGTTAAACATCTAGGATTAAAAAAAATCGGGCAACATTGCAATAGGAAAACGTTCAGGGTCCAAAGACGTTTGTTTGAATATTCAGTTTGATCTGGACAGCTGTGACTGAGGACCACTATTTGGACAATAACAAAGTAATACAACTTGGGAATTACAATCTGAAATATAAAAATGTTTGGTAACAAACAGTTGAAGAAAAGGATCATGGATCATATGCAACTTTAAAAAAATACCAAACAATGAATAATTGCTAGCAGCATATCCAATAGATTGCTAGTTATTAATGCTAGCAACCTCAAGCACATAACATAATGACTTCCATAATGCACTCGTGAGACCGTTTCTCAAATATGCTATCCAGATTTTGTATCAGAATAATATAAAAGCCGAGAAAATATTAGAGAGGCAGCAGAGAAGATCTACCAACCTCGTACTTCCACTCAGAGAGAACCCTTTTGAAGAAAGCCTTGTAGGACACTGAGAATATGAGATGTCATTCAAGCCTTTACAATACTTTATTGCTTCCACAAACTTAAACATACTGCAATACTCTCCCTTTCTCTCTCTCTCTCTCCCTCCCCCCCTCTCTCTCTCTCTCATGCCTCTCAAGTGTGAGAAGTGTTGTTATAAACTATTCCTGTCTGTCTTTTACCCTAAACGCTGCATCAAATGGTCACATAACTTAATTAAATTTGTACAAAGTTTGAAGGCTGAGTATTCAGTACAAAAGCGCTCGTTTTAATTCGATGAAGATATCCAGTTATATTTCCTAGTGTCACTGTTACAAAGCTGCGGTTACAGATTTAATTGAATAGCATTTTAGTGTTTGATTTGTCTAGTTTAGTGTCGAACTTAAGCATAAGATCATAAGAATGAAGAAGCACCAGTCGTCCTCTCGATGGATCACACCCAACCTTGAATGTTTCCTTGTAAGTCATGACTCGGCTGCCTGTTGTCCGTTCTACAACTAACGACTGATCTGCGTTCTAAATGATAGCTCTAGGCCTTTCGTGTTGCGATCGACTCATCATCAGGTGCTTGCAGTGTTGCAGAATAGGATAACGTCCCCGCAGACACATTCAGATGGAGCGTTTTTGCTAGAATGAAGGTAGAAGGAAGCAAAGGAGAACAAATGCCCAGGCATGACAACCAGTACCCAGTACCTGGTGCCTGAAGTACTGAATATTTTTAAAGGTATTATAAGACCGCCAGCCCACAAGCACTGATATTGTAGTGGTAACCCGACGAGAAAGATAATTATAAAAAAATCGGTCAACTTCGATATGATGTGAAAAGATTAACATTCTAAATATAGATATCTGGCAATTAACTTTGTGTTTTTTCCATGTATTTGAAAGCGAGTCCACTGCCGACTCATTTAAAGGGAACTCGTTTAAAGTGGTAGACATCTGTAGTTTATCCAATAGTTTATCCCATACATCCAAGACATCTGTAGTTTATCCAAAAGGAAGATGGCCACAAGGTTCTGAGGCGGACGATCGTAGAACCATCAGAACCACGCCAGATAAGAACTACTTCCTCTGTGTGCTATATATAATACAATCCATCACATTAGTTGTTTTAGGCTATGAACTATAGCCTCCAATATAAATGAATCAAATTTGAATAAGCCACCACTATTATTCTATAATGAATGTTTATCATGTTTTATGATAGCTGATTCTACAATGTTCTGTCCAAGGCAAGTGGAACAAAGGACAGTGACTTTAGCTTCTGGTCAATTTGCCAAGTTATTACAGACTCTAATGTGGCTGAAAATTGCACTTGATTCTTGGGCAGTCCGTATCGAATATTTGTGTTGTGATATCGTAATATCTAGCAGTTTGCCAGGCTGTGCCACATAAGATAAGTTGAACCAATTGCAACCAATTCTGTACACATCACCGACACAATGCTGTGGAGAATTCTTTATCAAAATGCTTTTAACAGTTCTAGAATTCTTAAAAACTACTTGCATGTTAAATCTTTTAAGAGCATTCGAAATTACAGATAAATTCCCATTGTATGGGAGAACCGACACATTCTTGATCTGAGGTGTTATCCTAGGTTCAGTCCTTTAAGTTTTTCTAACAAGTGACTTAATTTTTTTTTTTTTCTCATCTGTTCTCTCTACCTCTTATCCTTTCCTACTTTTCCTTTTTCTTGTTTTGGGTTTCTTTTCTTCTGCCTTGGCTGTTCTGTCCTTCACTTTCCCTCCACCTCCGGTGTCTTTGGTCATGTCCCTTGTGGGCTCTTAGCTCTCCTTGCAATGTTCCTCTTTCATGGCCTTTGACTAAGTCCACTACTACCACCACTCCCTTTCCTTGTACCTATGGCCCCTACTTTTACTTTTGCCTCCCATCACCATTCAATTCTCCTTTCTATTCTTGTCCCACCAACCACGCTCCCTACTTTACATCCCCTACTACTTCCACTACAAGCCTTACCCCTACCACTACTACCAGTACCTGCCTTACCACTACTACTCCTACCTCTCTTCTCCCATCCCTGCCAGCTGGCCTATATATACTGGCTCCATCTCTCTTTTCTGTTAGTGTGACTGTGTAAATGGTCTAAGTCGGAACGAAGAGTCGTTGTAAGCTCTTCTCTTCTACATGTGGGTTATTTACAAGCTTTGAGCTGTTATCTGCATCAGCTCATTTGAAAGCCTTTTTTATTTTTACGAGACATATAAACTGGGCATAGGATGAAGATGGAGCCATCTATGGGCCAGTGATTTAATTTAAGTTACTTTATTTCATCGTTGTCGTTATGTTGTACGAACATGTTCCAGACTCGAGTCATCCTAAGAATAGATGATCTCAGATGAAGTGATGTTCTTGAGAAGGGTACCGCCAGACAGTGTGCGTGTCTCTCTCTCTATCTCTATCTTAGATTTCCTATTTCCCTCTGTCTCTCTCTCTCTCTCTCTCTCTCTCTCTGTCTCTCTCTCTCTCTCTCTCTCTCTCTCTCTGTCTCTGTCTCTGTCTCTGTCTCTGTCTCTGTCCTGTCTCTGTCTCTGCTCTGTCTCTGCTCTCTCTGTCTCTGTCTCTGCTCTGTCTCTGTCTCTGTCTCTGTCTCTGCTCTGTCTCTGTCTCTTCTCCTCTCTCTCTCTCTCTGTCTCTGTCTCTGCTCTGTCTCTCTCTCTCTCTCTCTCTCTCTCTCTCTCTCTCTCTCTCTCTCTCTCTCTCTCTCTCTCCTTCAAACGCAGCACGGTGTCACACAAGACGTGTCAAACACGACAGGTAATCTGCATGTTATTGTCTCGGTGGAACAAGCTATCGATCTCTAGATTTCAAAGGCTTCAAATATGACCTTCAGGAGCTAAAAATATACCAGCAAAACTTTTATACATAATCAAGTGGTAAGATCTTAATTAACTATAAATTTCGCTGGCATACAAGGAATCTTGTACTTAACAATCATCAGCTAAGAGAATAATACCATTTAGCAATACCTTCATTACTAAGTTTATTTTGTTATGACTTTGTTAGTTGACAATAAAAATAATTATTTTTAGACTATGGAGCATTCAATTATGGAATAGTTTCCTTCCCGTTACCGTAATGATATTCTGGAATGCCAGTCTCTGGAATGACCTTTTTCTCTTTCAGTCTCTGGAATGACCTTTTTCTCTTTCAGTCTCTGGAATGACCTTTTTCTCTTTCAGTCTCTGGAATGACCTTTTTCTCTTTCAGTCTCTGGAATGACCTTTTTCTCTTTCAGTCTCTGGAATGACCTTTTTCTCTTTCAGTCTCTGGAATGACCTTTTTCTCTTTCAGTCTCTGGAATGACCTTTTTCTCTTTCAGTCTCTGGAATGACCTTTTTCTCTTTCAGTCTCTGGAATGACCTTTTCTCTTTCAGTCTCTGGAATGACCTTTTCTCTTTCAGTCTCTGGAATGACCTTTTTCTCTTTCAGTCTCTGGAATGACCTTTTCTCTTTCAGTCTCTGGAATGACCTTTTCTCTTTCAGTCTCTGGAATGACCTTTTTCTCTTTCAGTCTCTGGAATGACCTTTTCTCTTTCAGTCTCTGGAATGACCTTTTTCTCTTTCAGTCTCTGGAATGACCTTTTCTCTTTCAGTCTCTGGAATGACCTTTTTCTCTTTCAGTCTCTGGAATGACCTTTTTCTCTTTCAGTCTCTGGAATGACCTTTTTCTCTTTCAGTCTCTGGAATGACCTTTTTCTCTTTCAGTCTCTGGAATGACCTTTTTCTCTTTCAGTCTCTGGAATGACCTTTTTCTCTTTCAGTCTCTGGAATGACCTTTTTCTCTTTCAGTCTCTGGAATGATCTTGTGCCCTCGCACTCTCTGGAATGATCTTGTGCCCTCTTGCACTCCCTGGAATGATCTTTTTGCCTCACTCCTGGAATGATCTTGTGCCTCCACTCCCTGGAATGATCTTGTGCCCTCCACTCTCTGGAATGATCTTGTGCCCTCGCATCTCTGGAATGATCTTGTGCCCTCGCACTCCCTGGAATGATCTTGTGCCCTCGCACTCCCTGGAATGATCTTGTGCCCTCGCACTCCCTGGAATGATCTTGTGCCCTCGCACTCCCTGGAATGATCTTGTGCCCTCGCACTCTCTGGAATGATCTTGTGCCCTCGCACTCTCTGGAATGATCTTATGCCCTCGCACTCCTGGAATGATCTTGTGCCCTCGCACTCTCTGGAATGATCTTGTGCCCTCGCACTCTCTGGAATGATCTTGTGCCCTCGCACTCTCTGGAATGATCTTGTGCCCTCGCACTCTCTGGAATGATCTTGTGCCCTCGCACTCTCTGGAATGATCTTGTGCCCTCGCACTCTCTGGAATGATCTTGTGCCCTCGCACTCTCTGGAATGATCTTGTGCCCTCGCACTCTCTGGAATGATCTTGTGCCTCGCACTCTCTGGAATGATCTTGTGCCCCGCACTCTCTGGAATGATCTTGTGCCCTCGCACTCCTGGAATGATCTTGTGCCCTCGCACTCTCTGGAATGATCTTGTGCCCTCGCACTCTCTGGAATGATCTTGTGCCCTCGCACTCCCTGGAATGATCTTGTGCCCTCGCACTCACTGGAATGATCTTGTGCCCTCGCACTCCTGGAATGATCTTGTGCCCTCGCACTCCTGGAATGATCTTGTGCCCTCGCACTCCTGGAATGATCTTGTGCCCTCGCACTCCTGGAATGATCTTGTGCCCTCGCACTCCCTGGAATGATCTTGTGCCCTCGCACTCCTGGAATGATCTTGTGCCCTCGCACTCCTGGAATGATCTTGTGCCCTCGCACTCCTGGAATGATCTTGTGCCCTCGCACTCCCTGGAATGATCTTGTGCCCTCGCACTCTCTGGAATGATCTTGTGCCCTCGCACTCTCTGGAATGATCTTGTGCCCTCGCACTCCCTGGAATGATCTTGTGCCCTCGCACTCCCTGGAATGATCTTGTGCCCTCGCACTCCCTGGAATGATCTTGTGCCCTCGCACTCGCTGGAATGATCTTGTGCCCTCGCACTCTCTGGAATGATCTTGTGCCCTCGCACTCTCTGGAATGATCTTGTGCCCTCGCACTCTCTGGAATGATCTTGTGCCCTCGCACTCTCTGGAATGATCTTGTGCCCCGCACTCTCTGGAATGATCTTGTGCCCTCGCACTCTCTGGAATGATCTTGTGCCCTCGCACTCTCTGGAATGATCTTGTGCCCTCGCACTCTCTGGAATGATCTTGTGCCCTCGCACTCTCTGGAATGATCTTGTGCCCTCGCACTCTCTGGAATGATCTTGTGCCCTCGCACTCTCTGGAATGATCTTGTGCCCTCGCACTCTCTGGAATGATCTTGTGCCTCGCACTCTCTGGAATGATCTTGTGCCTCGCACCTGGAATGATCTTGTGCCCTCGCACTCTCTGGAATGATCTTGTGCCCTCGCACTCTCTGGAATGTTCCTCGCACTCTGGATGATCTTGTGCCCTCGCACTCTCTGGAATGATCTTGTGCCCTCGCACTCTCTGGAATGATCTTGTGCCCTGCACTCTGAATGATCTTGTGCCTCGCACTCTCTGAATGATCTTGTGCCCTCGCACTCTCTGGAATGATCTTGGGTCTGTGCCTCGCACTCTCTGGAATGATCTTGTGCCTCGCACTCTCTGAATGATCTTGTGCCTCGCACTCTGGAATGATCTTGTGCCCTGCACCTCTGGAATGATCTTGTGCCCTCCACTCTCTGGAATGATCTTGTGCCCTCGCACTCTCTGGAATGATCTTGTGCCCTCCACCTCTGGAATGATCTTGTGCCCGCACTCTCTGAATGATCTTGTGCCCTCCACTCTCTGGAATGATCTTGTGCCCTCGCACTCTCTGGAATGATCTTGTGCCCTCGCACCTCTGAATGATCTTGTGCCCTCGCACTCTGAATGATCTGTCCTCGCACCTCTGGAATGATCTTGTGCCCTCGCACTCTCTGGAATGATCTTGTGCCCTCGCACTCTCTGGAATGATCTTGTGCCCTCGCACTCTCTGGAATGATCTTGTGCCCTCACACTCTCTGGAATGATCTTGTGCCCTCACACTCTCTGGAATGATCTTGTGCCCTCACACTCTCTGGAATGATCTTGTGCCCTCACACTCTCTGGAATGATATTGTGCCCTCACACTCTCTGGAATGATCTTGTGCCCTCACACTCTCTGGAATGATCTTGTGCCCTCACTCTATGGAATGATCTTGTGCCCTCACACTCTCTAGAATGATCTTGTGCCCTCACACTCTCTAGAATGATCTTGTGCCTTCTCACTCTCTGGAATGATCTTGTGCCTTCTCACTCTCTGGAAAAGCCTTGTGTTCTCTCATTCTCTGGAATATCCTTGTGCCCTCTACTCTCTGTAATGACCTTGTGCTTTCTCTCTCTGGAATGACCTTGTGCTTTCTCTGGAATGACCTTGTGCTTTCTCTGGAATGACCTTTTGCTTTCACTCTCTGGAATGATCTTTTGCTTTCACTCTCTGGAATGATCTTTTGCTTTCACTCTCTGGAATGACCTTGTTTTCTTCCAATCTCGGGTTCAATCTAGTGCCGTTCCAGTCTCTGAAATGATCTACTACCCTTCCAGTCTCTGAAATGATCTACTACCCTTCCAGTCTCTGAAATGATCTACTACCCTTCCAGTCTCTGAAATGATCTACTACCCTTCCAGTCTCTGAAATGATCTACTACCCTTCCAGTCTCTGAAATGATCTACTACCCTTCCAGTCTCTGAAATGATCTACTACCCTTCCAGTCTCTGAAATGATCTACTACCTTCAGTCTGAATGATCTACTCCTTCAGTCTCTGAAATGATCTACTACTCTTCCAGTCTCTGAAATGATCTACTACCCTTCCAGTCTCTGAAATGATCTACTACCCTTCCAGTCTCTGAAATGATCTACTACCCTTCCAGTCTCTGAAATGATCTACTACCCTTCCAGTCTCTGAAATGATCTACTACCCTTCCAGTCTCTGAAATGATCTACTACCCTTCCAGTCTCTGAAATGATCTACTACTCTTCCAGTCTCTGAAATGATCTACTACCCTTCCAGTCTCTGAAATAAGCTACTACCCTTCCAGTCTCTGAAATGATCTACTACACTTCCAGTCTCTGAAATGATCTACTAAATCTCCCTTCCAGTCTCTGAAATGATCTACTACCCTTCCAGTCTCTGAAATGATCTACTACCCTTCCAGTCTCTGAAATGATCTACTACCCTTCCAGTCTCTGAAATGATCTACTACCCTTCCAGTCTCTGAAATGATCTACTACCCTTCCAGTCTCTGAAATGATCTACTACCCTTCCAGTCTCTGAAATGATCTACTACCCTTCCAGTCTCTGAAATGATCTACTACCCTTCCAGTCTCTGAAATGATCTACTACCCTTCCAGTCTCTGAAATGATCTACTACCCTTCCAGTCTCTGAAATGATCTACTACCCTTCCAGTCTCTGAAATGATCTACTACCCTTCCAGTCTCTGAAATGATCTACTACCCTTCCAGTCTCTGAAATGATCTACTACCCTTCCAGTCTCTGAAATGATCTACTACCCTTCCAGTCTCTGAAATGATCTACTACCCTTCCAGTCTCTGAAATGATCTACTACCCTCCCAGTCTCTAGAATGATCTACTACCCTTCCAGTCTCTGGAATGATATAGTACCCTTCCAGTCTCTGAAATGATCTACTACCCTTCCAGTCTCTGAAATGATCTACTACCCTCCCAGTCTCTGGAATGATCTACTACCCTTCCAGTCTCTGGAATGATCTACTACCCTCCCAGTCTCTGGAATGGTCTACTACCCTTCCAGTCTCTGGAATGATATAGTACCCTTTCATTCTCTGGAAATCTTAGAAAAGTTCGAGTCTTCGGAATGGCTTATTGCTCTACGCATTAATGAATTTTTGCTTACACATTTAATGAATGATAATAAATATTTCAATAAGCTCAGATTTTACTACCATGTTACAACATCACCATGCTACAACATGTTTAAACTCATCCTGACTGGCAGTAAACAAACATTTAAACTATGTTGCATTTTGAAAGAATCTTTTACCAATGTGTTCGAACAAGTAACATTTGCCACCATACTAGGACAAGTAACAACATCTGCCACCATGCTGGAGCAAGTAGCAACCATTTACCACGAGTATGGAACAACTATTTAATTAAAACTCACGAGAACCGCATTTTTCTTTATTGTCCTTAAAGAAACAAAATGCAGGACGCATTTGACTCATTTTATATGTGCAGTTCTGCGCTAGCAGAAATAATTTCTCTATTTCCCTCTATTTTGTCAGGATAACCTCTGAGAGTAAACACATTTGAACTTCGGCAATTGGATATTCTGGCGAGGAATGGGCCCAAATACTAAGAACATTAGACCTTTTTTTCCCATTGTCTGGATTCCTCATGCCCATTCTCGCAATATGTTCACTGTTGAATGAGTTGTATCAACGCTTTACCATGATTTTCTGCGGGGTTTTACAGTGAGTTACTCCAACATTATTCCCAGTCATCTAGGCTCTCCAGTGACTGAACTGTTACACGAATATTTCTTTATGCCAAACTTTCAAGAAGAAAACCAAACAGGTGAATATTCTTTCATGTCAGTGCGAAGTATTTGTAAAATAGTCCAAAATAAATGCATGAAAAAATTAGAAAATATTTTTTAATTATTAATGATGGATCATCGATATATAATGAAGTGTCTTTCGAATAAAGTCTGTTTATGCACTGAAACGAAAATGTCTGAGAAAGCGAGAAGGGCTCTAGATACACACATACGCACACACCCTGCCCCTTTGACACTGTCTTCCCCCCACTCTCTATCCATCTCCCTACCTTCCTGCCCCACATCCCTCTCTCTGCTAAACCCACACCCACACAGAGTGGTCGGAAAGTGGAATAGCTTCGGAAGCGATGTAGTGGAGTCAGGTTCCATTCATAGCTTTAAGAAGAGGTATGATAAAGCTCATGGTGCAGGGTGAGTGACCCAGTAGCGGCCAATTAAGAGGCGGGGCCAGGAGCTATGAATCGACCCTTGCAACCACAACTAGGTGAGTACACATCAGAAACGACCACATAAAAACACATTCTTTGGTGACAAGAAAATTGGTTTCCATAGAGGAGGACGGAAAACCAGGTGACTGGAAGACGAGTCGGGATTGAAGATTGAGTGGCAGAGTTCATGAAAAGGGAACAAGAGTGGGGAAGGAAGCTAGAAGAGGTTAGCCAGAAAATGGAGGAGAGGATAGCTGCAGAGAGCAGGAAATGGAAGGTATAAGCCACAGCAGCAGAGGCTATTATACAGAGCTTAGAAGAGGAACTGAAAAATCTGAAACTGTCTAAAGGAACAAAAAGCAATATGGGCATGACATCAGGAACTGCTACATCAGTGAAAAGTGAGGGGAATGTAGAGAACAATGGAGTTAAACTGTAAGTAGAGGCTCTATCAGACCACTGTGGAGCCCGGGAAAATACGAGGAACATACCAGGAACACCAGGGGACTGAAGAAAATGAAAGAGCTCTGCTGTATGCAGTCTCTAACAGACCACAGCAGTGCCCAGGAAAAGCTGAGAAGGGAAAGTAACAGACTACTGGGCACATGGACATCAGATAGAAAAGAGATAAAAAAAAATGAAAGCTGCAATGGAGTCAACTAAATAGACTCAGGGGATGCGAAGGAAATGCAATGGGAAAATGAAAGGGAGAGGTCAGTTTTTTATGGACTCCAGGAAGTTGAAGGGAAACATGAAAAGAAGACAGGAGGAGAAAACAGCAATTGAAAGTATAATGAAAGCAATAGTAGAGAGGACGACATAACCCAGCTGACAAATTTTCTGAGAATAGAGGGGTCTGCATGAGAAAAAAAACAGACTAGTCAAATTGATTTTTGAGGCAGAATCGGCTCGAAACAGGATCCTGCAGGAGAAAGCAAGACTAAGGGACATATCGACTATGACAGAACACAAGAAGGAAGAAACTGAAAGCGAGGGTACAAAAACGCAAGGAGGAAAGAGACGCTTAGACAGATGGGCAAGAGAAACCAGACTCAGGAAAAGAAAATACAACCTCCCTCAGAACCACCTACAGATAGCCCTCAACCATGACAACCCCAATAGCAATGAAACAATCTAACCAAAAACCAGCACACCATACCCATTTCCTCCACCCCACTCATCACAAACCCACCTTCACAGCAACCCCCAATAGATCTTCACCAGGTCTCCCGCTTCCCAACCCCAACGTACTCCCTAGACCACAGTTTTAGAAAAGAAGTTGAAGGTTTGGTATATAAATACAGATATAATAACAAATAAATATGAGGATTGGCATGAGAGAATCAAGGAGACGTTCCTAGACATCATAACACTCACAGAAACGAAACTTACCGGTATAACAGACGCAATCTTCCCACCCGGATATCAGATCCTAAGGAAAGATAGAGGGAGCAGAGGTGAACGAGGAGTTGCATTGCTCATTAAAAACCGATGGGGATTTGATGAAATTGAAGGATGGAATGGGCGAAAGGTGGTAATTGCAGGATGTACAACCCCCTGCAGAACTGCAGGAGACCAAGAGAAGAATATGAAGAGAGCAACAGAGCAATGGTGGACACACTACCTTAGGTGGCCAGAAGAATTCACACGAGTAGAGCAAAGTTACTAGTTATGGGTGACTTCAATCAAAAGGAGATTGACTAAGAAAACCTGGAGCCACATTGGGGGGGGGGGTCTCAAAACATGGAGAACCAAGATGATGGATGTAGTACTGAAAAACCTCATGCATCAACATGTTAGGGGACAATACCCGAGAGAGAGGGGAGGATCAACCAGCAAGACTGGACCTTGTATTCACACTGAGTAGCTTAGACATCGAGGACATCATGTATGAAAGGCCCCTCGGAGCTAGTGATCACGTGGTTCTGAGCTTTCAATACATAGTAGAGTTACAGTTGGAGAAGGTAACAGGAGTAGGATGGGAAAAGCCAGACTATTAAAGGGGGGACAACTCAGGCATGAGGAACTTCCTGCAGGAGGTTCATGGGTTAAGAGAATTGGTAGGAAAATCATTAAACTAAATTATGCACTACGTGACAACGAAATGCAAGGAGGCAAAGGAAAGGTTTATTCCCAAGGCCAACAGAAATAATGGGAAGACCAGAATGAGCCCTTGGTTTACCCAAAGATGTAGGGAGTCAAAAACTAAGTGTGCTAGAGAATGGAAAAAGAGAAGACAGGACCAAGGAAAATAAATCGATCAGTCGAAGAGCCAGAAACGAGTATGCACAGATAACGAGGGACGCCCAGCGACAGTACGAAAACGACATAGCATCGAAAGTCAAGTCTGATCCGAAGCTGTTGTATAGCCACATGAGTAGGAAGACAATAGTCAAGGGTCAGGTCAGGTAATCTTTCTTAGGAAAGAAGGTGGGGAGCTCACAAGAAATGACCAAGAAGTATGTGAGGAGCTCAATATAAGATTTGAGGAAGTATTTACAGTGGAGACAGAAAGGACTCCGGGAAGTCAGAATAGAGGGGGACACCAACAAGGAATATGCCAACTAGTGCTGGATGAAATACACAGAACCGAGGAGTTGGTGAAGAATCTGCTAAGTGGATGTGATACCTCAAATCCAGTGGGACCGGACAATATCTCTCTGTGGGTCCTTAGAGAGAACGCAGAGATGTTGTGTGTACCACTAACAACAATTTTCAAAACATCCATTGAAACTGGGCAACTACCTGAGTTATTGAAGAAGGCAAATGTTGTCCCCATTTTTAAGAAAGGAGACAGACAAGAGGCATTAAACTACAGACCAGTGTCACTGTCGTGTATAGTATGCAAAGTCATGGAGAAGATTATCAGGAGGAGAGTAGTGGAGCACCTAGAATGGAACAAGCTTATAAACGACATCCAGCACGGATTCAGGGAAGGGAAATCTTATGTCACAAACCTACTGGAGTCTTATGACAAGGTAATGGAAGTAAGACAAGAGAGAAAGGGGTGGGTAGATTGCATTTTCTTGGACTGCAAGAAGGCCTTCGACACAGTTCCTTACAAGAGATTAGTGCAAAAGCTTGAGGATCATGCACACATAAGAGGAAGGGCACTGCAATGGATCAGAGAATATCTGACAGGGAGGCAACAACTAGTCATGGTACGTGACGAGTAGGGTTCCACAGGGATCAGTCCTAGGACCAGTGGTATTTTTGGAATATGTGAATGACATGATGGATGGGATGGACTCAGAAGTGTCCCTGTTTGCAGATGATGTGAAGTTAATGAGGAGAATTAATTCGGATGAGGATCAGGCAGGACTACAAAGAGACCTGGACAGACTGGAAGACTGGTCCAGCAACTAGCTCCTCGAAATTAACCCCGCCAAAGTCAAAGTAACGAAGATCGGGGAAGGGCAAAGAAGCCCGCAGAGTACAGTCTAGGTGGCCAAAGACTGCAAACCTCACTCAAGGAAAAATATTTTGGGGGTGAGTATAATACCGAGCACATCTGAGGAGCACATCGAGATAACTGCTGCAGCATATGGGCGCCTGGCAAACCAAAGAATAGCGTTCCAGTACTTTTGCAAGGAATCGTTCAAGACTTTGTACAGTGTGTATGTGAGGCCCATACTGGAGTATGCAGCACCAGTTTGGAACCTACACCTGTTCAAACATGTCAAGAAATTAGAGAAAGTGAAAAGGTTTGCAAGAAGACTAGTTCCAGAGCTAAGGGGAATGTCCCACGAAGAAAGGTGTCGCAGTGGGCGCCCGAGACAACCGGGGTTCTACAGATGTCAGTCCTAGACCGGTTCTGTTTCTGGTATATGTGAATGACATGACAGCAACGAGGGATCACATTTGGAAGTTGAAGACTCAGATATGTCACAGGGATGTTAGGAAGTATTTCTTTAATCATAGAGTTGTCATTGAGTGCAACATTCTGGATGGAGACAGGCTGATGTGGTGGAGGCAGGATCCATGCATAGCTTTAAGAAGAGGTACGATAAAGCTCATGAAACAGGGAGAAAGTGGACCTAGTAGCGACCAGTGAAGAGGCGGGGCCAGGAGCTATGACTCGGCCCCTGCAACCACAAAAAGATGAGTAGACACTTATACACATACAACACCACACCCCCACACACAAATATATATATGTGGCCCAGGGACCGATAGTGTTGACAATAAATTTTTATAATTGCATGTTCAAGCGTCTAACGGCAACATTTCGGTATCATATATGTGTGAGGGAAAAGTTCATTAGATAGGAGCGGTGGAAGTATGAATGAATGGTGGTGGTAATTTCTTGGGCAGTCTGCTTGTTAAGTTAGGGTGGGTACATGGTTCCCGTCGCTCCATCCTTCTGCACCCAGTGGGAGGTAACGAGTGAGTCTCCAACCGGTGGGCAGTCACTTGACTTGCAGCTCCCATCAAATCTTAAGTATTTGTTCCACTCCTGTCTAAATTATTATATGTTTGGGATTAAGTTGGTTTCAATAAAAACTTCACTCTTATTAAAAGGCTTTAGACTCCAATTTATTCCTGCATTGATTTGACTTACGTAGTGTTATGTCATCTTTTAATCCTCACCATTTTTTTAAGGCTGTACGCCTATCATGTGAGTGATTTCTAGGGCAGCCTTGATCTATACAAGATCAGAGACATCACTTTGACATCTACAAAAGTCCCCTTTCCACACGTAGCCGACCACCCAGTCAGCTACACACCGTTCAAGCAGCCTTCTCCCAGTTATAACTCCACCAGCATTTCATGGTAGTTCTTTACTGGCGACTCAACTGCTTCACAAGTGTTGTGGTGGTCAGAGGATCACAGTCAACCTCTGTTCGGCAGAATCTCTACTCGTGTTGGGGACACTGTCTTCTGTTTCAACAGTCACTGCCATCTGTGACCCCCTTCCCCATCAACAACGGCTCAGCGTTCCAAACCACGATTCAGAGCTACGTGCCCAGAACATCGACACGACACCATTCTCCACTACGTCACTGTGTACATATTAGCTTTGAATCACTAATTATTTATATATTTCATTTCTCATTTTTGCTTAAAGTAGGACTAATTTCATGTATAAGTGTTTTATATTCTTTACTATATTAATAAAATTGTTATTTTTGAGTTTTCTATTTTTATTTCCATAAGGAGGAACCAGGATTATCAAATACTCTTTGAGGGTCTGATAGAGCTGCGTGAACCTTCACAAGTGGCAACCTCGCCAGGATCCACGAATTTGAATGTAGTCGGAACGCCAACAACAACATCGAAGCCTTATAATGTACACGGAGTCAGCAGATGGTTACAACTACACTACGAGTAATCGTTCTCTATGATAGGTCTACAGTACGCACATTTAAAAGATGTTGTGATTGTTATAGTCTCAATTTTTTTGTAAGTAAAGTCAGGGCAAGATATATAGTAATCATTACTGCAACGAACAAGTTACCTCATTGAGCTCTATTTATTATATCAAGGGAACTGTTATAGGACACTCTTGATTTGTTAGTGAGAGGATTGGTTGGTCATGGGACCCCATTCTACTTACTGTTTGATAGGAGACGGTATAGAACCCTCCGTTTTCAAATGTAATGTTTAATCGGAGCAGGAATCGAGCCCTCCGGTTTTTTTAATACAGTTTGATCGGAGCTGGAATAGAACACTCCGTTTTCTTTAATATCAGTTTCATTTTCCCTGATAGTTAAGTTAACTTTGCAAGCATGGAGGAATATCAGTTTTGGATGACCACCGGAAGTAATTTGGGAATAACAGGAAAGAGTGAAAATAAATGGTATAAAATACCGACACAATGGAAAGATAAACACATAAGCAGTATAATGTGATCCTTTATTGGCAACGTTTCGCCCACGCAGTGGGCTTTATCGAGTCACAGACAGATCTACCTGGAAAAAGAGGAACATGAGTATTTATAGGATTTAGTCAGGTGGAGAATGCTGGGTCAGGTGGAGAATGCTGCATGTGACAGTCTTCAAAGTAGTGTGATAGTTTAAAACCTCGGGTAACTTAAAGGACCTGCAGTGTTCCATTCTTGAGTTCTATGTGGGATAGCGATGAAGAAGTTTCTTGGCAATAGGTTCAGCTATGTTGTAGAATCCGTTGTTCTGGTTGAAGTTGTTGGATATACAGATAAGTGATGATTCCAGGATTCTTCGGTATTGAGTGTTGTCTTCTCTGGCGATGAGTCTTGCGTTTCTGTAGTTGATTAAATGGTTGTGTAAATTTCGGTGTTGAACACAGGCATTTCTTGGGTCGTCAGATCTGCCTGCGTACTGGTGTTCTGAAATACGTGTTTGGAGGTCTCTGGATGTTTCGCCGATGTATAATTTGCTGCAGTCATTACAAAGAATTGTGTATACCCCTGCAGTGGATTGAAGCTTGTCCTGTCTGTTACTGGTAATGTCCTTGATGGTGGTGGATGTGGAGGTAGAAACTCGGAATGAGGTATTGGAAAAAATGTTGGAAACTTGTTTGGCAATGGAGTTGGTGGGGAGGACTATGTATCTTTTCTCGGCAGTATCTTCTCTGGGTGTGTTGAAGATGTTTAATGCACGTTTCCAACATTTTTTCCAATACCTCATTCCGAGTATCTACCTCCACATCCACCACCATCAAAGACATTACCAGTAACAGACAGGACAAGCTTCAATCCACTGCAGGGGTATACACAATCCCGTGTAATGACTGCAGCAAATTCCAACAGAAAAGAGTCTTGAATATTTTATTACTGCTAAGATTCAAGAAAGAAAGGATGAGAGAGAGGAGAAAAAGGAGAAAGAATTGAAAGAAGAGAGGAGAAAATAAAAAGAGAAGAGAAAAGGGAGAGAGAAAGAATTGAAAGAGAAGAGAAAAAGGAGAAGGAATTTAGAGAAAGAAGACAAAAAGGACCATCACAGACTTGATCGTGAAGAGCTAGAGAACGCGAAGAAAGAGCTGGAGAGCATGATCGAAGAAAGAGAATGATCATCAGTTAGAAAGAGCATACCTTGAGTTGGAAAATTAGAAATTACCCTTCATGCAACAGAAATTAGGAGGAGTAATAGAACGGCATGCTGCCAGTCCAATGGGTGCTATGCCTAATTTACCTCCCTTCACAGAGGGTGAAGATATAACTTCATACATTATTAGGTTCGAAAATACCTAATACCTGGGATACCAGGTTAGTTATGTTATTTTCCAGTACAACATTAAATATCTATGCCACTTTATCACAGGAGATCATTTGTGATTATAATTTACTTAAGAAGGCAATCCTTAAAGCATACCAGAAGACCCCGCACTCTTAAAGAAAGAATTTCAGGTATGCCACATTAAAGCTTGACCAAAACTTGCAGTAGCTTCAGATTACCCTCTTTCATCTTTTCGATTTTAGGTTTGAGAGCTCAGGAATTGATCGTAATTATGAATCTCTTAGAGATTTCATGGTTGCCGACCAGTTCCTGACGGCTCTTTCCCACCAGATTCGAACTTTCGTCCGAAAACGTAATCTGATTAAAGCTGAGGATGTTGCTGAGGCCGCTGACCTATATGCTGAGGCCCACAATTCCTATAAAGACCTAAAGGGATCGAACCCTAAGGGCAGGGGTTCACCTGATCTTAAGAAAACGAAGCCTCTAATGGAAAACAGACATCTTTTATTCCCCTTTGTTATTTATGTGGTATTAAAGGACATAAGCATCCAGATTGTCCTTCCAAGAAACTACAAAAAGTTGGTAGGTGTTTCAGGGATTGTAATGACCAGGCACCATTCTGCTCTGGAACGGTTAATGGAATTAATGTATCAACCATATTACATGACACAGAATGTACGTGCATCGTAATTTCTAACAAGCTGTTCCCTAACCTTAAAACCACTCATGCCTCTGCTATCCTTTCAGACTACTTGGGCCGTACGGATACATTCCCTACCATCCGTTGTTATATAAGATCTAAATTGTTCACAAGTTGGGCCGATGCCATACTAGCCCCCATCACCTCTTGCTCTGTATTGATAGGTAACGTAAAAGGTGATGTTCTTCCTTCTGAGGTGATCCTTTCATCACCGTAAATGGACCTACGTTTTTCAGCTCCAATCCTCTAAAGTTCGAAAGGCCCCTTGACAGTTCCGTTCCGGAAACTGCCATTTCTCATGAAGGTAGAAACAGGTTATGCTGACCTCAAAGGTGAGGTACCAGGATCACCTGTTCACTTGATGGATGAAAGTGAGAGTATCGCCTCCGACACTATGTCTTGACTAGGGCTCAGACCAAAGCCCAGGCTTCTCCTACTGTTCAAGCCACTGGAAATATGCAAGGATGACTGTCAATTTACTACGTAATTGCCCTTCACTGCTGACTTGCCATAATTCTACTATAAAGAAACATGTTGTATAAAGGAGAAACTTGTCATATAAATTTGAATGTATTAAGAGTATCTTGTATAAATGTGTGTTCAAATATAATTCAGATGAGATAGATTGTTCCATCTTGGTTGTTCCGAGCCAATACTGGGAAACTGTTCTTAAAATGGCCCATGACCTGCCAGTGGCCGGATATTTTTCACATAGAGAAACCGGGATATAATTAAGGAAGCATATGTTTGGCCTAAAATGTCCTCAGATATTACTACAAACTGTAGATCATGTAAACTTTGCCAACTGTCATCTTCCCGAGGTACTCGGCGAGTACCTATGGTCAAAATGTCAATCTTTATGGTACCGTTTGAGAGGGTAGTTATTGACATCGTTGGTCCTTTATCTCCACTTTCATCTGGAGGACCTAGATATATTCTAACATTAGTCGATTATGCTTCGAGTGTCTCCGAAGCCTTACACTTGAAATCCATAACTACTGCAGAGGTAGCTGAAGCCCTTATGTCCATCTTTTCCAGGGTTGGCATCCCCAGAGATATTTTGTCAGACCGGGAAACACAGCTTTCCTCTGACCAACTTCTGGGAGTGAAACCTCTTTTCACACCATATCATCCCAGCTGTAACGGGAGGACTGAGCGCCAGCACTCCGTTCTAAAGTCCATTTTAAAGAAACTTTCCTCCCTTTGTCCATCCTTCATGACTTGTGGACTAATGAGGAGAGAAATGCTGAGGTTCAGTCTTCTTATCAGTTTCTCCTTGACCTAAGATCCAAACTTGAAGAGACATCTGATATAGTTTCTAAAAACTTAAGCTTATCCATGGACCAATATAAAACTTATTTTGATGCCAAAAGACAGAGAAGTTTTAAAGTAGGGGATGAAGTTCTACTATTATCAATAAAGGCAAATAAATTGTTAGCAGCTTGGAAAGGTCCTTATAAAGTATTGAAGATTTGTGGGAAGGTTAATTAACTCGTAGAGGTCAAGGGGAAACCCATGCTTTATCATATCAACATTCTTAAGAAATATTACAGAATAAATTCTGTCAATTGTCTTAATAATTATGATTTAGTTTTTCCACACAAACAGGATACGGAAACTGAAGAATGCAATGTGCATGTAATTGACACAACTAATGTGGAAGATGACAAGGAACTGCATGACGTGGTGACTCTTGAACCGTCTCTTACTACGGTCGTAAATATCAACGAGTCTTTATATGATCATAAGAGAAGTGAGCCACTGAAATGTGTGGGAAAATTTTCTGATGTCTTTACGGATATTCCGGGTGTCACCTCAACGGAAAGTATATCCAGTTCCAGTTCACCTTAGGAATGCATTTGACCGAGAGGTAGACAGGTTATTAAAGTTAAATATAACAGAAGCTTTAGCATCTGCATATTGCACATCAGTATTCATGGTTAAAAAATAAGACAATTCATATAGATTTGCGATTGATTTCAGAAGACTTAATGCTATAACTCGGTGGGATCTTCACAAATTTTATAACGCATCTTTCTTTACAAAAACTGATATTGCGTAAGCGTATCACCGCTTTTCGTAAACACCAAGGAATGATGCAATATAGAACTATGCCCGACGGTCTGGTGACAGCCTGTGCTACCTACCTGAGATTTAATTTTGATAACATCTAAGTAATGACATCCACGTGGGAAAAGCATATCCAGACATTAACATCGGTCTTAGGTAGGTTACGCTCTCATGGCCTCACTGCCAAGCCGAAGAAATGCTTCCTTGGGTTTAATAAAATTAGATATCTAGGATTCATACTTTCTAATTATTCTTTGTAGCCTCTCCCTAGTAAGATCGAACCTTTAATAGAGTTTAAATTCCCCAGAAGCAAGAAACTCATGCGGAGTTTTCTTGGCTCTGTGAATTTATATTTATAATTCATTCCCAGTATTACAGATCTTAAAGGAATCTTATCTGACTACCTTAAAAACTGTGAGGGAACCTCTGGAACTTTCCGACGAAGCTCGGGAAAAATTTAATATAATTATAAGCAACTTTTCTTAAGACCCCATACTTAAGATTCCAGATATCAGTAAGCCATTTTGTTTGAGAACTGACGCCTCCAAGTGCGGTGCTATTACAGTATCATGAAGGTACTTCCTTCCCTGTATGCTTCCTAAACCGGAAAGTTCTTCCTGCAGAAACGAGACACTCCACCACTGAAAATGAATGTTTGGCCCTTGTGTGAGGTATCTCAAAACTTAAAAATTATCTACAAGGTAAAGAATTCATTTCAGAAACGGGTCATAAAACTTTGATATACCTAGAGACTTTTAAGGGAACGAACAGTCACCGTTTGAGGTGGACATTGGCTCTCCAATCTTTCAAGTTTCATATAGTGTATATCAAATAGCTGGAAGCATGATAATCATCTAATTCTACACTTTATCACATTCAATAACATGGTACAGGGTTTTTAAGAACAACACACGTCGCTGATCCATAAAGAAACACTACATTACACAACAGGGTCGGCACTGCGTCAGAGACAGTGCTCTTGCTACCTAGCATGCAGCGTCTTATCTCTGACATGTGCGCATGCGCACAACACCCACACACTGAGTCGCTGGAACTGTGAAGCGCACAGTTCCATACAAGGATTTTTGTAATTGTTTCATGTACTAGGGGATACCTACTGACATTAAGCTTAAGGATTATATAATGTACAAGTATAAAGAAATGATTAAAGAAAAAAAAGACTCATTATATGGAATGTTATCGATAATATGGAGTGAAAATATGGGGTGCTGCAGTTCCGCAGTGCCTATACACAAGCCGCCACTGTTGGGCAGTCTGCTTGTTCAGTTAGGGTGGGTGCCTAGTTCCCACTACCCATCCCTCTTTGGCATCCGGTGCGAGGTGATGAGTGAGTCTCCAACCGGTGGGCAGTCACTTGACTTTCAGCTCCCATCAAATCTAAGTATTCATTCCACTCTTGTCTAAATTATTATATGTTTTGGATTAAGTTGGCTTCAATAACAGCTTCACTCTTGTTTAGGGCTTTAGACTCCAATTTATTGCTGCTTTGATTTGACTTACTTAGTGTTATGTCATCTTTTAATCCTAACCATTTTTTAAAGGCTGTACGCCAATCATGTGAGTGATTTCTAGACTGGTGTGTACTTTGTGTTTTCTTTCTTTTAGCCTTGACTGTCGACTCAGGTCATTCGACAGAGGCGATATATAGAAGGGCAGCCTAGATCTTTATAACATCAGAGACATCACTTTGACATCTCAATCTACACTGGTCCCCCTTCCACACGTAGCTGACCACCCAGTCAGCTACACACCATTCAAGCAGCCTTCTCCACAGGCATTTCATGGTAGTTCTTTACTGGTGAATCAACTGCTTCACAAGTGTTGTGGTGCTCAGAGGATCACAGTCAACCTCTGTTCGTCAGAATCTCTACTTGTGTTGGGGACACTGTCTTCTGTTTCAACAGTCACTGCCATCTGTGCCCCCCTCCTTCCCCATCAACAACGGCTCAGCGTTCCAAACCACGATTCAGAGCTACGTTCCCAGAACATCGCCACGGCACCATTCTCCACTACTCACCATTCTCCACTACTCACCATTCTCCACTACGTCATAGTGTACATATTAGCTTTGAATCACTAATTATTTATATATTTCATTTTTCATTTTTGCTTAAAAGTAGGACTAATTTTGTGTTTAAGTGCTTTATATTCTTTACTAAATTAATAATATTGTTTATCTTATTATGTTACTGATTTTTCTATTTTTATTTCCATAAGGAGGAACCAGCCTTATCAAATACTCTTTGAGGATCTGATAGAGCTGTGTCAACCTTCACAATATTATGGCTGGAAAAACGCGCTCAGGTGAACCTCAAAGTAAGCGAATACCATTTACTAATTAACGGCACTTATGTCCTTGAACAAAAAAGTTAATGAATTTGATGCTTTCTAACTGTTCCTTCAAAGATAACAGCCGTTTAGTTAAAGCAGTCACTATAATTAATGAAGTAAAATTTCACCCAATATTAATATTTTTTTTTACAAATTGGCACCAGCCTTTACTACTAAGAAATTCGTAACTACTTCTAAGTAGTATACACAAGTTTTGAAAGTTTAAAGCCAATCACAATAGACTTTTTAAAGTCGTTTCACACAACCCAAAACGTGAAAAAGTCAGTATGATAGACACCAGAAGACACCAGCAGGAATATGATAAAATTTGGCTATCGCCACAATTAACCCTTTCGAAAAAACACTAAAAATCCACTACTTTAATGAACATTACTTGGGGCAAACAGAGCCATCTATTGACATAGAGTAGCAGAAAGTTACAAAGTAAATTCTAATGTTTAAACTAACAAATTCTTCATGAAAAGTTTTTAAAAATCAATCGAGAATAGGCAATGATAATAGCAACTAATTCTAATATCAACACTTCAGTATTTTTCAACGCAACAACTGAAGAATATTATGAGATATTAGCTGAGGAATATTATGAGACAGCACCTAAGGAATATCATGTGCTACATTATTTGAGTTATATTACGATTCATAACAGTAAGAATATTATGAAGTCTTAAAGTTGAGGAATATTACGTGGCACAACAGATGGGAAACAATATTTAAAGCACATACAGTGGACCCTCGGTTTTCGCCGAAAATTCTTTCCAGAATGCTGCTCAAGTGCCATTACCGAACGAATTTACTTCCTTAAGAAATAATGTCACGTAGGTTAGTCTATTTCAGAACCCCAAAGATACACTTGCAAAAGCACTTACGAAAATACACTTACATAAATGTTCGAGTTTGGAGATGACCGAAAACCGGGGGACCACAGTATTAGTGACTATGATACGAGTTAGTGCAAGAGGGAATAAGAGCGCAGTGAGACACTAACCTAAAAGAAAAGAATGAGGTAATGCCTGTATCTTGCTAGTAATTAATACTACCTCGCTACTGTACGCTGTTCCAAATATCAAAATTACCCCCTTAATATTAAGCACAAACACGGGAATGGTAGAGAGTAAATAATTATTTTCCTTGTTGATGCTTTTATGGCAAAAAAAAAAAATGTGGTTTGTTAGTGGAAACTGACCCCCACAACTATTTATCCAATATCATAACGCATTTTACTCACCATTTAGTGTCGTATACGATAATAAATGTCATCTCAAGTGTCTTAGCCCCTGGATACTGATATCTTGATCCTCTCAAGTCCGACGCTTGGACGAGCTCTTAGGCTAAAAGAGATAATATTTCCTGTGGTGTTCTTTATGAAACCTTGAGCGAGCAGCACCTTGAGAGTGATAATAACCTGTGCAACAACAACATACTCTCGCTGCCCTGCTCCTCCACGATTTATAAAGCCTCTGTAGTAATTGGATGGAATTCGCACCATCTGTAATTTACGAGAAGATATATTAAGCCTAAACTAGTTTCTTCGGCACTTTTATTGGATACAGCAATTCCGTCGTTTATTGATGGCTTTATTTACTGCTCAGGAATGCATTTAATGTTATAAATATGTTTATTTTAGATGCATATGTTCATAGGGGATAGGAAAAATATTTGGAATAGAATGTATTATATGATACTGGTTTAGAATATATTTTGCCTCCATCTTTGCCTCTAACTCATCTAACTAATGATTTTTTTCGTGTTTATCTACGAAGCTGTAAATATTTTCTTTCGAAGGTGCTTCTTAGAGCACATCCGGTCAGTAATAAACCTGTAGTCCAGTGGTTGTAATGAAAATGTTTTAGAATAATAATATCTATTTCTACAAGTACATGTACAAGGTATACCATAGCTATCATCAATCCCATACTACTATATAGAAAGGCGCTTATTATGCAGAGTATGTCGGGCAAATTAGTTCAGTTTTGTCCCAGGATGCGACCCACACCAGTCGACTAACTAACCCAGGTACCCATTTTTCTGATGGCGGGTGTCTTAAGGAAACACGTCCCTAATGTTTTCCAGCCGTACCGGGGATTCGATCTCCGGACCTCAGTGTGTGAGCTGAGTGCGACAGGTTCAAGAATAAGACACTTCTGCAGCAGCTGGAAATTTTTATTGAGCAAATGGTTATCCAGCCAGTGGCGTTTTCAGTTCAAAACAGAGAACAACGGTGAAAGATGAGGAGGAGTTTGAGGAAATCAGGCCCTCGGCCTGGAGTCAATATATTCAGTCCATCAATCAAGACTGATGGACAGAACACATCGATCTGATAGACTGAGCTCATCGATGAGTTCACATCATCAATCAAAATTGATGGATTGGACACATCGACTCCAGGCTGAGGGACTGATTACCTCAAACTCCTCCTCATCTGCCACCGTTCTTCTCTGTTTTGGACTGAAGAACACACTGGATGGCGAAACGTTTCCTCAATAAAGATGCCTAAATGTTGCACAAGCGTCTCGTCCCTCTCTCCTGTGGTTAATCATTCGCTCGTTTATCTGGGCTGGATTTCCGCCTCTCAAAAATCAATGGATCACTAAACAGTCTTCCACTCTCACGTCTATACCTCTCCTTATTGGCCACTCTCACGTTATACCTCTTCTTATTGGCCACTCTCACGTCTATACCTCTCCTTATTGGCCACTCTCACGTCTATACCTCTTCTTATTGGCTACTCTCACGTCTATACCTCTCCTTATTGGCCACTTTCACATCTATACCTCTCCTTATTGGCCACTCTCACATCTATACCTCTCCTTATTGGCCACTCTCACGTCTATACCTCTCCTTATTGGCCACTCTCACGTCTATACCTCTTCTTATTGGCCACTCTCACGTCTATACCTCTCCTTAGTGGCCACTCTCACATCTAGACCTCTCCTTATTGGCCACTCTCACGTCTATACCTCTTCTTATTGGCCACTCTCACGTCTATACCTCTTCTTATTGGCCACTCTCACGTCTATACCTCTCCTTATTGGCCACTCTCACATCTATACCTCTCCTTATTGGCCACTCTCACGTCTATACCTCTTCTTATTGGCCACTCTCACATCTATACCTCTTCTTATTAGCCACTCTCACGTCTATACCTCTTCTTATTGGCCACTCTCACATCTATACCTCTCCTTATTGGCCACTCTCACATCTATACCTCTCCTTATTAGCCACTCTCACGTCTATACCTCTCCTTATTGGCCACTCTCACGTCTATACCTCTTCTTATTGGCCACTCTCACGTCTATACCTCTTCTTATTGGCCACTCTCACGTCTATACCTCTTCTTATTGGCCACTCTCACATCTATACCTCTCCTTATTGGCCACTCTCACGTCTATACCTCTCCTTATTGGCCACTCTCACAGTTCTTTCATCCTCTCAACTTTCTCCTTCACCTCCAATTGCTTTTGATGGTTCTTGTGGCTGACACGGAGCAGAATTTTCTTTGTCGGAGAAAGGTAAGCAATAGACTCTCTATTTTTACATGAAGACGTCTTTGATTTTCAAACATAGAAATCTTCCTGTGTTTTCTCTCACCTGAGTGGTGATCATGTGGGTAATGTCGCTACTTAAGCCCAGGTGATTACATGTAATTTTTAGGAAAATGTTTAATCGGGTTCACAGATATATTTTTTTTGGCACTTTTAAGTTGTAAGGTTTAGCTTAGGCATTGTAACTCCTTATGTTAGGTTTTTGAAACCATTTTTGTGTGTATTCTTCTTTACATATGTCAAGTCTATCTACTCTATACTATCTCAAGTATTTAAAAAGTTTTATAAATTCTCATTATTACTTAAGTATTTTTTAAAGGAAATCGCCTTTCATGTTTGATAATGTTATCCGAAACACTTGGCAGACAAAAAGTAGGTAAAAATATTTGTCTCATACATTTTTCCCATTTTTTAATAATGTATTACATACATACATACAAATGTTACTGATTGGCACCAAACTTGTGGAAGTGAGTGAGTGTAAGTGCTACAGAAACCTCAAGGTTATAAACACCAGTCATGTGTCTGTCTCTTAGTGTATATACACCGAAAGGTGTATATCTCAGTTTATATACTCGATGAGGTGTATGTCTCTAAGTTTACATACACCAAAATGTGTATCTAATAAAACTCCTCATTGTCATTTCAATCATAAGAAAAGACCTCATTCGTATGGCTTCTAATTTTCTGTTGAAGAGTCTACGAGCAAATGGCATTGTTAAGGAGCCTTATAGTCGGAGTTGTAAGATTAATTCCCACCATCCTGGAACAGAAAAGATAATTTACAAAACCTTCGACGTATCATCAAACGTTTAAAAAATGTTCTTCCTAATACTACTTTCATGAATGGCTTCAGTTTTCAATAATAATAATATCTTTATTTTACACAAGTGCATGTACAAGGTATAGAGGCCTAGCTGACATCAATGACATACTACTATATAGAAATCCATTTGTTATGCAGAGCATTTCGGGCAAATTAGGTAAATTTTTGTCTCATGATGCGACCCACATCAGTCGACTGACACCCAGGTACCCATTTTACTGATGGTTGCACATGGACAACAGGTGCAAGGAAACCCAGCCAATGTTTCCACCCCTCGCCACCCTTGTATCTTACGTTCCAATCAGGATAGTGGCCAACTATTACTAAGTGAAGCTTCGTGGAATAATTAACAAAATAATTTTCTGAAATGATTTCCTTGAGAAAACTTTTGACAGGCTTCAATATTTCAACACTAGAAGACACTAGAACACTTAGAAGACTGTTGGCACTCTACATGAAGAGTGTAGGTGCCATGTTACCACTAATAATCTTGAGGTATTCAAGTAATATTTTACATTATTGGTATATTTTGCCTTCATGCCTGTAAGTGTCTCTTGATCGAAGGAACTGAACATATCGTTAGATCGAATTGGAATGTTTCTCAATCCACAGGCAATATATGACCCCTACTAATTTACTGCTCTTCCCTGGATAAAGAAAAACTATTCTGAAAAGCTTTAATTAATAATGGCTGAGCTATCTAATGACATGGGTGCAATGATTTTTTTTGAGTGTAGGTTGTGTAGATGCAAATTATCTTGGATTCTGTGCAATAACTGGAAAATGTCTCTTCTGAACGGCCTTGAACTTTTAATGTTCATGTGTTTTCCTCAAAAGAAATTTCTTCTTAATTTTAGGTTGTGTAAGTTTTAATGCGTCAAGTTTTTTTTAATCATATTGGTTTCTGTGATATAAACGGAGAATGTGTCCTTTGATCCAAAAAATGACTCTGAGTTTATCACATTATCCTAAATTGATTGTAAATAATGTACCTTCATGTGCAAATAACATCTGTGTGTCCTCAAGACAATGGGAAAAAAATGTAATTTTAAGTAATTAAAAACATACTTATGTATGTTTTTAATTACTTAAATAAGCCTTACGCTAACACACTTATTTAGAGAAAATTTTGGGTTGTTTTTGACCAGTGTAGGTTGTACTTTTTCTTTTTTTTAATAAAAGAAACTGGGAAAATTGAAATACTGATTTTCAAGCGAAAATTTTCTACAGTTGCATATGATTGCTTTCGCCCTTCAACGCTAATTTGACAAAGTTGTGCGCGATTTCAAACTTAGTTTTGTTGGTCTTCTAGGATATTCTTCCTAAGATAATAAGGGAATGATTCTTCAGTGTAACTTCAAAGCTGGTGTTTCACTGTGGATGGATCGAATTAATTTTGAGCTGTGTATGACCTTCTTTACCATTTTCTTTCAAGAAATAGGGGTATTTGGGTACATATGATGACTTTTGAATACCCTCGTGACTCAGGATTGGAAACAAACCACAGTAATGAAGCCAGTTGGTCGAGTGACTTACGTACTGGCCTGGAGTTTTAGACTCATTTTCCATTAGTTCATT
>WNWK01012808.1:0-57951 GCA_009830355.1 Cherax destructor | reverse complement strand
TGCCATCGCAGTATACACCGATGGTTCAAAGTCATCTGACGGCGTTGGATTCGCAGCAGTGTTTCCGGACAGCGTCGTACGAGGGCATCTATTACCCTCGGCTAGCATATTTACGGCTGAATTGTATGCCATTCTTGTGGCACTTATCCGTATTGCATCTATGCCTGTATCACCATTTGTGGTCGTTTCAGACTCCTTAGTGCTTTACAGGCTATCCGTAAAATTGATACACCTCACCCCCTAGTTCTTCGTATCCATCTTTGGTTACGCCGTATCTTTAGCAAGCATAAAGATATTGTCTTTTGTTGGGTCCCTGGTCATGTTGACGTACAGGGCAATGAACAGGCAGACACTGCTGCGCGGTCAGCAGTATATGACCTTCCAGTTTCATATAGAGGTGTTCCTTTTACGGACTATTTTGCGGTCATTGCTACCCACCTTCGCACCCGTTGGCAACAACGCTGGTCTGACCTGCTGAATAACAAACTTCATTCTATTAAACCGGTTATAGGTTTCTGGCCTTCTTCTTGTCACCAATTTCGAGGTTGGGAGACTACACTCTCCCGTCTTCGCATCGGCCACACTCGTCTTACTCACGGGTATCTCATGGAGAGGCTCCCTGCCCCTCTCTGTGAGCATTGCCAGGTTCCAGTGTCTGTTCGACATATCCTGTTGGACTGCCCACTCTATCAACGAGCACGCAGAATTTACCTCCAACGACGTCTTCGCTCTGCGGCCCTTTCTTTACCTTCCCTTCTTGAAGATGGACCCTCCTTTAATCCTGACTCTCTCATTGACTTTTTGACAGAAACTGACTTACTACACAAACTCTGAAGATTATACCTCTAGCACCTCCCTCAGTCCCTTCTACCTCGATCTTTTGCTACCCTCCACCCCTGCACTATCCACCGTCATCTTGCACTCCATACCCTACTAATCGTCCATCTCCCTCTTACAACCCACTCTCCCTGCATCCTACAATAACCTGCAGCGCTGTATAACCCCTGTGGTTTAGCGCTTTTATTTGATTATAATAATAATAATAATATACCATTTATTTCATTTATTTCCACCGTCTCTCCACAATTACTACCACTACTACTATCACTAGTGCTACCCACGCGAGATTTCACCTGACTACTGCCACTATATATAATCGTTTTCTTAGTTATCTTTGTATTAAGACTAAAGAAGCCGCTTGTGGAGAAACGTTTCCTTTAATAAATGTCCTGAACTGATATACGTATGTCTTTTTTCACACTGTATGGCTAGGTTCTACATTATTTAGCTTATAATTGCTAGGGTTATGAACATTCCCGAGCTTCAGAACTTTGCAGTTACGTATCTACATTGAACTGCATCTGCCACTTTTCTGACCAGGAACTGAGTTTGTCCAAATCCTCCTGAAGTTCCGTGACATCTACGTCCAAATCGATTATCCTACCTATATTCGTGTCATCAGCGAATTTGCTCATCACTAGTAATTCCCTCGTCAAGGTCATTTATACCCCTTAGTCTATCCTCGTAGGAAGGATTCCTGATACTTGGGATCATCTTTGTCATCCTCCTTTGTACGTTTTCAAAGTCATTTATATCCGTTCTGTGCTACGGCGACCAGAACTGTGCAGCAAAATCTAAATGAGGCCTAATCTATAGAGTTGAAGAATAACCTGTGGACTCCTGTTAGTTATACTTTTTTATATGAAGCCAAGAATTCTATTCGCTTTATTTCGAATACTTATGCACGGTTGTCTGCTCTTTAGATTACTGCTAACCAGAACTCCCAAATCTTTTTTGCAATCAGAGATATTAAGATCTACATTATTTAGTTTATAATTATCATGGTTATTTACCTTTCCAACGCTTAGAACTTTGAATCTGTCTATGTTAAACTGCATCAGCCACTTCACCGACCACTGCACTAATCTATTCAGATCTTCCTAGAGCACTCTAGTGTCCTCGTCAGAACGAATTCGACGGCCTATTTTGGATTCATCGGCAAACTTGCTTAAGACGTTATTTATACCGTGATCTATATCATTTATGTAAACTGTGAACAACAAGGGGCCCAACACTGACACCTGTGGAACACCACTTGTGATGGTTCCCCACTCTGATTTCACCCCATTTATGCAAACTCTGTGTTGCCTATCTACTAGCCAGAAAAAAATTATCCAACTATTACTTAATAGTGTCCGATGTGGGACTCTGTCAAAAGCCTTACTGACCTATCTTCTCAAATACCTTAGTGAAGAAAGTTAGCAAGTTCGTAAGGCAGGAACGCCCCTTTGTAAAATCGTGATGAGATTCATTAATCAATTTATGTCTTTCAAGATAACTACGAATAGCCTGGGCAATTATAGATTCCATCAATTTTCCCACTATGGAGGTTAGGCTTATTGGTCTGTAGTTTGAAGCTAAGGACCTGTCACCCGCTGTGTAGACAGGTATCACATTTGCCATTTTCCACTTATCTGGTACTATGCCAGTTCGTAGAGATATGTTGAAAAGACTAGCCAAAGGTTCACTAAGTTCCGCCTTACATTCCTTTAAAACCTTTGTGAGCAGTTCATCATTCCTTCAAAACCCTTGTGAACAGATCATGCGATAGTTTCTGAATGTAGCATTTGATTAACTTCAACCCTTCCAAGAATATAACTTAAATTGCAACTTCTGAGCGGCTTCATGCTTAATGTGTTGGTGTATTTTAAAATATTGGTCCTCTCGGTCTCATCGAAAGGTCTGAATTATATTTGGGCTGTGTAATATCCTAGATGACTATTTTTATTGATAAAATTTGGATGTTAGTTTACTTATGATGACTTGTGAATGCCTGTTATGATTGTCTTCAAATCTTCAAAGGTAATATGTATCATGTATCTGCATTATCAATTTATGCCACACTCTGCACTATTCCAATCGCGTGCATTGAGACACTGGGGACTGGGCTTATGGAATAACCGGATACCTTTCTGGGATCTCATACCGACTGCAATACATCTAATTATTATTATTATTACATTAATTAAGAGTCACCAAACCTATAGGTGCTATATAGCTCCTGGAGAATGGTAGGCAATCATATTTGATCCTTGTAAGGAGAGGGGGCAGCTCCAATTCCTTCGATCAAGATCCCTTCAGCAGCATCACATCAAGAGATTTCATCACGACATACACGATACTCAGGGTTAGTGACAGGTTGAACAGGGACAGAATGAGACAAACCAGAGTGAGACAACAGTCAAATACAATAGAGATAACGGAAACCGATTCTACAGTGTAAAGATAATGAAGACTGATAAGATCTGAGATAGATATAATGAAGGTTGATTCTATACGTGGATTCAAAGTCATTTACAAGATAAGCTATGCAGATAGGAACAGACTTTAAATTAAGAGGGCCAGGATAAAGGGAACCCAGGTGGAAGCTGATGACACAGATGAACAATGGGGATGTAAGAAATGACTTTGACGAAGCATTGGTGGAGATAGACTCAATATACAGCTACAAGAGAAATCAGTGAACGCGATCAAAGTGGTCTACGAGTGGAAGCCAGTTCGAAACACAGTTCGGTGGGTACACACACAAAACACTTGCGCATATGCACACACACAGATGACGTATGTGGCGTACGCCAAGTATGTTACATTATATTCAACATTTGTCTCACAACCATATGGCATACCCTCTCGATCAGTGAACTGGCAACTCAGAGTGTATCAGAGCTGGGGTCCCACTGTTGCGCTTATTGTCAAGTTCAAACCTCCAGTCACATGGAAGCTAGTAGCTACTTCAGCCAAGAGGACGTAACACCTGCCCACCCGGAAAAAATAAACACATAAGCAGTATAATGTGATCCTTTATTGACAACGTTTCGCCCACGCAGTGGGCTTTATCGAAGTCACAGACGTTTCGCCCACGCAGTGGGCGAAACGTTGTCAATAAAGGATCACATTATACTGCTTATGTGTTTATTTTTCCATTGTGTCGGTATTTTATACCATTTATTTCCACCTACCTACCCGGCTGAGTGGCAGAATTCCGCAGACACTGGTCAAGTCCTCTCAACCAATAAGATTTCAAAGTATGTATTGGTTGTACCATTACATACTTTGATATCTTAATCAATTAACATTGTACAATATCGTAAATAAGTGGTGAAGGAATACACGGGTAAAGAATCTACCCCTAGTGTTTACCTTACCATTGCTCTGCCCTGCTGAGCAAAGGGTAAGCCTTGTTTTACTGACTCTGTTTACGACCAGGTGATACAGGCCTTTACCACCTGTGTTCGTAATAATATAAAACAAATGAGAAGAATACAAACAGGAGTAGACCAAGAAAAACTACAGATGAATCTGGACTAGCTACACGATTTTTCTTGAAATTGTATTTTAGAATTTAACCCCAGCAAAATTATGAAAAATTATGAAAATCGGAGAAAGCAAAGAAGACTGGTAACAGAGTACAGGCGCAGCGCAGAGGATAAAGGTTGTAAATTTCCCTGAAAGAGGACCTCGGGGTGAGCATAGTTCAGAGTATTTTGTCTGAAACACATATCAAACGCGAGACTGGCAAATTAAGGTCATGAATCCTTAACAACGAGGCATTCACGACCCTATCTATACAAGGCATATGTCAGGATCATCGTGAAATATGCAGCACTGGTATGGAACCCACATTTGATAAAGTATGTAAAGGAGCTGGAAAAAGTGCAACGTTTGCTAGGATAGTCGTCCCAGGGCTGAGGGGGGGTTGTGACCTTTGAGGAGAGGCTGGAGGAGCTAAATCTGACGATACTAGAGATCATAAAGGCCAGCGTTGACATGATTACAATATATATAACACCGAGAGGGATTGACAGGGTGGACAGGGCGTCTGTTTGACAAATGGGTCTCAGGTACCCGGTGGCACAGCTGGAAGTTTAAAACGCAGATGAGTCGGATATATCAAGAAATACTTCTTTAGCCTTAGCGTGGTCAGGAAGTGGAACGACCTAGAATAGTAAAGTGGAAGAGGCAGGATCTGTACCTATCTTTAAGAATAGGTATGATAGGGCTCACGCAGCTAGGAGCGAGTGAACCCAGTAGCAATCAGTGGAGAGACGGAGCGTGGAGCTTCAACAACAAACAGTTGAGTGCAGAGACGAGGAACGTAGGAGTGAGAGGGGTGGGCGAACTGTATGTTCTTGTACTGAAAGAATTCATTGAACACTCAACCACATAAGATTCTGGGTCACAAACTAGAGTAGTAGGCAGGAATAACAAGGTAGGCATTACACTGGATTAAATACTACCCAATAGGAAGGAAATAGCTGGAGATTGTCAGGAAAGAGGTGCCAGGGCTAGAAATTATGACACGGGGGAGTCAGAGAGGATCGGTACTGGGACCGGCACTGTTCCTGGCATATGTGAACGATATGCTGGAACAGAGATAGAAACAGAATGTAATGAAAAGCTTCACTGTTTATTAAAGATTCACTTGCAGAATAATACCGAAGTTGATTAGATTTTTGGATTTTGCCACCGAAGTGGCTAGGTGAGAAACGAAGATATGCAAAAAGACTGAGAGGGCTGATCCGGTTTAAATCAAAAGACCACGGAACTGGAGGAGACATGATTACAACGTGAAAAATATTGGGAAAAGACAAAGTGGACCAAAGACTCTTCACTCAGAGAAGAACTATTTAGAGTTTGCCTGAATAAAGCCATAACCTCAGATCAGTCACAGAAATGTCGGAAAATACTTTTCACAACATAAGTGACGCGATGGACATATACTGAGTTAGTATATGACATACATTATATGTATTAGGAAGAGATCACGTCAACGTACGGAATGGCAAGAGGCTGGCATGAGAGCTGTACCTCAACACATGTATATCCCAGGTGTTATACCAAGACTCTCACAGGTACATAACAGGTGATATACCTTCTATATCACGCAGGTGTTATACCAGGAATCTCAAAGGTATATCACATGGGTGTACCACAGGTGTTTTCAGGCCATAATGACACCCATGAGGCTACCTGGCATACCTGGCCAGCTCAAAGATATGCTAATTACAAGTTCCTCTTCAACCCTTGTATGGCAAGGGAGGGAGTTAGGTATGGGGAAAGGTTGCCTCATGCCGACCACCTTTATTCTGCTGAGGAAGGAGAAATGTTTCTTGTGAGGAATGGGTGTTTCTTCAAAGGAATGGGTGTTTCTTGTAAGGAATGGGTGTTTCTTGCAAGAAATGGGTGGCTCTTGTGAGGAACTCGTGTTTCTTGTGAGGTATGGGTGTTTTTTTTTATGAGGAATGGTGTTTATTGTGAGAAATGGGTGTTTCCTGTGAGGAAGAAGCATGTTCAGCGACGAATGGGGGTTTCCTGAGAGGCATTCATGTTTCCTGAGAAGCATTCGTGTTTCCTATGAGGCATTCGTGTTTCCTAAGAAGCATTCGTGTTTTCTGAGAGGCATTCGTGTTTTCTGAGAGGCATTCGTGTATCCTGAGAAGCATTCGTTTTTCCTGAGAAGTATTTGTTTCTAATCTACCCCATACATCTTCGACCCCATTGTCTACACTCTCACTAGCCCATCTATCCTCTAATAGTTGTTTATATCTTACCCTAACTGCCTCCTCTTTTAGTTTATAAACCTTCACCTCTCTCTTACTTACTGCTTCTATTTTCCTTGTATCCCATCTATCTTTTACTCCCACTGTAGCTATAACTAAAAAGTGATCTGATATATCTGTGGCCCCTCTATAAACATGTACATCCTGAAATCTACTCAACAGACTTTTATCTACCAATACATAGTCCAACAAACTACTGTCATTACGCCCTACATCATATATTGTATACTTATTTATCCTCTTTTTCTTAAAATATGTATTACCTATAACTAAACCCCTTTCTATACAAAGTTCAATCAAAGGGCTCCCATTATCATTTACACCTGGCACCCCAAACTTACCTACCACACCCTCTCTACATGTTTCTCCTAGTTTAGCATGTAGGTCCCCTACCACAATTACTCTCTCACTTGGTTCAAAAGTTCCTATACATTCGCTTAACATCTCCCAAAATCTCTCTCTCTCCTCTACACCTCTCTCTTCTCCAGTTGCATACACGCTTATTATGACCCACTTTTCGCATCTGACCCTTATTTTAATCCACATAATCCTTGAATTTACACATTTATATCCCTTCTTCTCCTTCCATAACTGATCCTTCAACATTATTGCTACCCCTTCCTTAGCTCTAACTCTCTCAGATACTCCTGACTTAATCCCATTTATTTCTCCCCACTGAAACTCGCTTACCCCCTTCAGCTTTGTTTCGCTTAGGGCCAGGACATCCAACTTCTTTTCATTCATAACATCAGCAATTATCTCTTTCTTATCATCCGCACTACATCCACGCACATTCAAACAACCCAGTTTTATAAAGTTTTTCTTCTTCTCTTTTTTAGTAAATGTGTACAGGAGAAGGGGTTACTAGCCCATTGCTCCCGGCATTTTAGTCGCCTCACACGACACGCATGGCTTACGGAGGAAAGATTCTTTTCCACTTCCCCATGGACAATAGAGAAAATAAAAAGAACAAGAGCTATTAAGAAAAAGAAGAAAAACCTAGATGTGTGTATGTATATATATGCATGTGCATGCCTGTGTAGTGTGACCTAAAGTGTAAGTATGGCTTACGGAGGAAAGATTCTTTTCCACTTCCCCATGGACAATAGAGAAAATAAAAAGAACAAGAGCTATTAAGAAAAAGAAGAAAAACCTAGATGTGTGTATGTATATATATGCATGTGCATGCCTGTGTAGTGTGACCTAAAGTGTAAGTAGAAGTAGCTAGATATACCTGTTATCCAGCGTGTTTATGAGACAGAAAAAGACACCAGCAATCCTACCATCATGTAAAACAGTTTCAGGTTTCTGTTTCACAGTCACCTGGCAGGACAGTAGTACCTCCTGGGTGGTTGCTGTCTACCATATATATATATATATATATATATATATATATATATATATATATATATATATATATATATATATATATATATATATATATATATATATATATATATATATATATATATATATATATATATATATATATATATCTTTCTTCTTCAACACGTCGGCCGTTTCCCACTGAGGCAGGGTGGCCCAAAAGGAAAAACGAAAGTTTCTCCTTATACATTTAGTAATATATACAGGAGAAGGGGTTACTAGCCCCTTGCTCCCGGCATTTTAGTCACCTCTTACAACACGCATGGCTTATGGAGGAAGAATTCTATTCCACATATGTATATATGTATATATATATATACATATATACATATATATACATACAGTGGACCCCCGGTTTTCGTTATTTTTTCGTTCCAGAATGCTGTTCAAGTACCATTACCAAACAAATTTATTCCCATAAGGAATAATGTAAAGTAGACTAGTCCTTTTAGACCCCCAAAAATACACTTACTAAAGCATTTAAAAGAAATACACTTACATAAAAGGTAGAGTTTGGAGCAGGACGAACACCGGGGGTCAACTGTATATACAGTGGACCCTAGAGTAACGAGCATAATTCATTCCAGACGCCTGCTCAAGTGCCATTACCGAACGAATTTACTCCCTTAAAGAATAATGTCGAGTAGGTTAGTGTATTTCACACCCCCAAAAATACAATTACAAAAACACTTACATAATTGTACGATTTCCGGGGTGCTCGTTACTCGGGGTCCACTGTATATATGTATGTATGTATATTATATACAGTGGACCCCGAGTAACGAGCACCCGGAAATCGTACAATTATGTAAGTATAATATTGTAAGTGCTTTTGTAAGTGTATTTTGGGGGTCTGAAATAGACTAACCTACTTGACATTATTCCTTAAGGAGTAAATTCGTTCGGTAATGGCATTAGTAGGCTTGGAATGAATTATGCTCGTTACTAGGAGGTCCACTCTATATACAGTAGACCCCGGTGTTCATCCTGCTCCAAACTTGCCCTTTTATGTAATTATATATATATATATATATATATATATATATATATATATATATATATATATATATATATATATATATATATATATATATATATATGCAAGACAACCACTATGAAAAAATAGAAGAATTCCAAGCGTTTTCGTGACTACTCACATTGTACGATTTCCGGGGTGTTCGTTACTCGGTGGTCCACTGTATATATATATATATATATATATATATATATATATATATATATATATATATATATATATATATATATATTATATATATATATATATATATATATATATATATATATATATATATATATATATATATATATATATATATATATATATATATATATATATATATATATATATATATATATATATATATATATATATATATATGTCGTGCCGATTAGGTAAAACTGGTGATTTTGGCTTAAATAACAACGCTCATCTTGCCATATAAGACAAGCGAAAATTTGTATGCAATAATTTCGCCAAAATCATTCTGAACCTAACGAAAAATATATTTTCATTGTGGGTTGTTTATTATTAAATTATTGTTAACGTATCTTTTGATTCTTTTGTCTCCACAGACCTGGGAAGTGCTCCTACCACCCTTTCCTCATCAATTCTATGATTAATCTCATCCTTCATAGACCCATCTGCTGACATGTCCACTCCCAAATATCTGAATACATTCACCTCCTCCATACTCTCTCCTCCAATCTGATATCCACCTTTTGTCACCTAATCTTTTTTGTTATCCTCATCACCTTACTCTTTCCTATATTCACTTTCAATTTTCTTCTTTACACACCAAATTCATCCACCATCCTCTTGCAACTTCTCTTCAGAATCTCCCAAAGTAATAGTGTCATCAGCAAAAAGCAACTGTGACAATCTCACTTTGTATTTGATTCTTTATCTTTTTAACCCCACACCTCTTGCCAAGACCCGCGCATTCACTTCTTACAACCCCATCTATAAATATATTGAACAACCACGGTGACATCACACATCCTTGTCTAAGGCCCACTTTTTACTGGAAAACAGGTCCTCCTTCCTCCTACACACACTAACCTGAGCCTCACTATCCTCATAAAACTCTTCACTGGTTTCAGTAACCTACCTCTGTCCCCATCACACCTGCAATATTGACCCTCTATCCACCCTATCATACGCCTTTTCGTAATTCATAAATGCCACAAAAACTCTCTTTAACCTTATCCAAAATACTTGGTCTCACACACCCTCTACCTTCCTAAAGCTCCCTTGTTCATCTGCTATCCTGCTTTCTGTCTTACTTTACCTTTTTTCAATAATAACTGTACTATACACTTTACCAGGTACACTAACAGACTTATTCCCTTCACAATGTTACCCTGCTCACACTCCAACAGCTCGTCAGGTCCCATGTTCATTCTCGTCTCCATTCACTCCTATCTAACATGCTCACACATGCTTCTGCTGGAAGTCCAAGACCCCTCGCCCACAAAACCTCCTTTACCCTCCAACTTTTTTCTAGGATGACCCCTACCCTGCCTTATTCTCTACAGATTTATACGCCTCCAAGTCATTCTACTTTGATGTTCAGTGATTTCTTTTTCTTTTCAAATATCGTCAGCCGCTTCCCACCGAGGCAGGGCCCAAAAGGAAAACGAAAGTTTCTCCTTTTTACATTTAGTAATTTATTCAGAGAAGGGGTTACTAGCCCCCTTGCTCCAGGCACAGCCTTAGGCGCCTGGCCGACACGCATGGCTTACGGGAGGAAGAATTCTGTTCCACTTCCCCATGGAAAATGTTCAGTGTTATGGGTAAATAAAATAAAGTAATTTGTGTTTTACAAAAATACTTTAAATAAAAATTCACAGAACAGGTGGGCTTGAACCCATGGCAGCCAGTCCTAAAACCCACACGCTAATGTGCTGCCCACTGGTCCATGCTGGGCTCAACATGATTCATCATTTTAGAACTCATCTTTTCCCATTCTGGAATTTGTTTGCAATCATATTTTTATGATCTTGCAAAGACTTTTACTCATTAATTTGATGCTTTGACTGGTCAGATTGGATCAACAACTAGTCAATCGTCATTCATCTCAACTGCTTGGTGGAAAACCGCAGTGCATTCATGATGTTATCCAGCTCCTTCCGTTAGCAACATCTCCTAGTAGACTTGTATTATCAGATCTTGCTACAGCTCTTGAAATCAAGTAAGTTTGGAAATCAAACTTTTGGACTTCCTCTAGAATAATTCATGTTACTTTACAAAATACCTATTCAGAATTCAGAAATATCTTATGAGGTTGTTTCTTCTGCCAAATGTATTGATAGATTCTTTTTAAACTACAATTTAGTGATCACCTGCCATATTGTTACATTAAGTTACAGAAGGCCTTGTAAATTAGAACAATTATAATAACATATTTGAATGTACGTCATTCGTTAAAAGTTTATTATTTTCTAGAAATACCAACAATTGCAACATAAATTACCATTGTGCCATTTTTTCAGACTCAAGACCTGGAGTTTTCTGTTAATTTCAAATAAAAGGTGTTAACACCAGTAACAATTACTAAAGTTATTAATCTTACTGCATTGGACATTTTTCAGCAAGGTAGGATGTGAGATTATAGACTGAGTCTCCACTTACATCTATTTGTTCCCCCCAGTAAATTTTTGTGATGTCTACATGAAGTGAGTGAACATCACAATTCAAATGGCCCAAACTTTAGCATCTGTATTTTTATTATTGTATTTACTAGAAATGGTCTGTATGTCCTCTGCTAATTTATTAGATGCAGCTGGTTCGACACAGGTACAGATGTCATGAGAGAACTATATATCACTATGTAATGTGTGCAAGAGTGGCAAGCTGATTGGTGCCACATTCAGTGCTACTAAAATTTTGGCTGTTGTACCTTAAGATAATCATCTGTTTCTGCTGACAGTGTTTATTTTATATTAAGCTGCAATCATTTAAACTGCTAGTAGTTATTTGCATCTGTTCTACGACAAGAGTGATTTAGGCATGTTTACCTCTGATGTAAACATCTTATATGGTGGCGTCTCTGTGCCTGCTCTCTACTCCTCATATAATATGGCATATATTATTCATTTCACCATCTTTATTACAGTTCTAGGGTATTTATCATGTTTCTGACATCAATTTGAATAAATGTAATAGATAGATAACCTTTATTACTAATATTAGTGCACTACACATTTGTAAGCGCTAAGGTTAACATCCATCACCTATGACGACCACCAGACACTGACTTACTGCTAGCCTCCTCCAATAGCTCCTCCCACTTCGTAACGATGTTAGATGGTGAATTTAATGTATTTTTCTGTAAGCTTAACCCGTTGTATGTGTATTTTACTTTTTTATTGTTTTCAGAATATAAGAATGAAAAATGAATAAGTTAATATATTATGTTTATTAACATCATTACACATGGCAACAGACAGAAGAGGGCAGCAGTGGTTGAGACGACTCATGAGATCTCACACTGAACAAAATACTGGTTAAAGGTATTTGATACAACAGGCTTCACAGTTGCCATATCAAAATAACATGTATAGTAACATTATTTTACGATGTTTATATGTGTTTTATGATTGTTCATGGTTCAGTAGGTTAAGGAAGCAGTATTGTATTATATTTCCCTACAACATATTGGGGCACCAAACATTTATGTATTTTTCAACATCCACGAGGCTTGATCCCCACCGCGAATGTTGAGGGATACCTGTACTGCTATAGATTAGCCTCTAGATAAAATCTATACCTTGGTACTGCTTAAAGTTTGACTATGTATGCTACACAAAGTAATGTGGGCATATATTAATATCGTGGAACCCTGTTTCAACCTGTCTGGTTATCGTATTACCCAGTTTTCACCACTCTTTTCGGCAAATTCTTCTCCAAGGCTGTGATATCTGCTTGAAATCGTCCGTACCAGACGCTCTTGGCCCGCCTGCCCGCAGGACGCGGCTGCCATACATTCGTGACTCAGTCTGCCTTTTGTTACTCATTGTAAGGGTAAAGAGGTTTTCGTGACATTTATGGATTTTGGAAAAGGCGTATGATAGGGTGGATAGGGGGCAAGGTGGTAGGGGTTGCCTAGAAAGGTTGGAGGAGGGGGTAAAGAGGTTTTGTGCGAGGGTTTTGGGTTTTCAGGGATGGGCAAATTTAAGGAGGGAAAGGGAAAAAGGTTTTTTAAACTTGACGTGCTGTTGAGTGTGAGCAAAGTAACATTTATGAGAAGGATTCAGGGGAAAAGGCATTTTAATTTGTTTCTCCCCTACTACAACTTATATCACTACTACTTCCACCACCACTAGTATTACACCTCACTTTGAGGTATATATATATACCCTCTGTGTCCATGTATTATTTGAACGGCTTAAAAAAGCCCGGAGAGCGAAACGTTGCCACAATAAAATGTCACATTAGTTGCATTTGTGTCCTTTTACTTAACATATTGTCGGTAATTCTACCAATATTAATACAAAAGTCGGGTCGTTGTTGTGATACGCCAAGAACGCTTCCATGTGGTACACCAGTGTCTAGCGGTCTTGTTGAGGAGGTTGTATTTTTGATAGAGAGTATTGCTTTATATTAGTAAGGTAGATTTGTTTGGCAAATGGTGGCCTCTTAATGATCAAGCATGAGGAATAGGATGCTCTGGTTTAATGTATCAAAAGCTTTCTTATGGTCGATAAAGAGACCAAGCGGGTATTCGTTTTTTCAAGTGCTGTGTAAAGTAGGTCTGATTTTTGTTATTGCGTCATTTGTCTTTTGTTTATCCTGAAGTCAGACTGGAAAGGGTTGAGGATGCTTTGTGATGTTATGAAGGAGTATAACCTTCTGTGCATGAGTTTCCCGACGATTTTGGAAAGTAAAGGCAAGTTTGATATTGGCCTAAATGTTTACATCTGTTGGGTTACCACTTTTGTGTATTGGTGTAATCCTTGCTGTTTTGAGTCATGCCGGGAAAGTGTTGGTTTCTAGTGATTTTTTAAAAGGTAATGCAATGGTGGGTGAAAAGATTTGAGTCGCTCCTTTGTACAGTAGTGGTGGCTTTTGGGGTTTAAATTTTGATGATTTGTTTGTTAGAGAGTTAATAATCAGGGAAACAATTGATCAATACGTTAAGTTAGTTTTTTAAAGCTCTGTTTCCAAACAGTATGTAGTAGGTTTTGTCTGCATTGGGGGTAGTTTGTTGGTCGTTTAGCAGCTCGTCGTTAACAGTCACTAAGCATAGTCGAATTTGATTGGGAGAAGACATAAGTAGTGTCATCAGCGAATAGAACAGGTTTAAGGAGATATTGCGACCCCAGAATGAGCTACAATATATATACAGGTATATGCTGTATTATATGTATATTTCTCTTTCCTATAATTTTATATTGCTGATATTTTCGATAATAGCTAAATCGTTAATATCCTGCTTTATATTATTATTTGACTTAGCTATTTTATTAGGTAGGATGTAACATATTCACTATTGTGCTCATATGTTCGAGAGTGTTGCGTAGCTGCCCTGGAGTTGGCAAACTACCTCGCTAACAAGCACTTCGCTTGTTATACTGTCGGCTTTCTGGAGTTGCTGAGCAGCAGCCAGGCGAGTCACGTGACCCAGAGTGGCGTGATCACACGTGTGGGAGGCGACTGCCCCCCTTCATAGTTCTCTCTACCCTGCTGACTCTCGTTGGAGGAACAACTCGCTCTTGTCTCTGCTTGTTTCCTCGTCATTTAGACTCTGGTAGAGTATGTGTTCGGTGGTGAGACGAAACATACTTCTCTGGACTCTGTGTAACTCTGTTCACAGAGAATAGTTTAGACTTAGTGATGTCGACGTTTACTGGTTTGTCACACTGACACACTGAGATAACTCAGGTCTCTAGCTGTAGCTTCTGACCTAATTCGTTGAGGTATCTGTACACCGTCACAGTCGGGGATATTGGTTATGCTGAACGTAGATTCAGTATTAAGGGATTTTTATGACTATTATGGAGGATCTGCTGATGGTCCCCAGTTAGGGTCGTTATTTTATCCCCTTGTTCCTGACGCTGTGTTGCTGCCGCTTGCTATATTGCTGTTTGTTGAATTGGTCATATTACTGTTCAATCAAGCTGTTCTGATTGTCAGTTTGTTAGAGAAGTTAGCTTATGAGAAGACGTTCAGTGGGTCACTGGTTGAGTCGAGTCTTAACGAGTTCCTGGAGCACACATACACACACACATACATACATCTACACATATTTGTATATATCTTAGTATTATTGTAAATTGCTGACATTGTACCAGATGGTACATAGAGCCATTAAGATATATGTGCCTTCAGCACAATAATACTGTTTATGAGAGAAGTGTAGGAGCTAACCTAATTAATATCTTAAGTATATATAAATTTAAATTGATTTACTTTGATACCCTAGATATTCTAACTTTGTTAATAAATATATTAAAATTTCTTTCTTTGGTTAGTACCCTCTCAGTTGAAATCGTATGACTATTGAATATGTCGGATAACTGACCAGGATACTGACTTTGTTGCAAAAGCCCAGTAACAGGCTGAATGCTAGAGGGGCATTCCTTTCTAGTTTTCACTGGAGATGTCTATTTCTAATAGATATCACGTCATTTTGTAACATGAAATGCTTTGGGAAAATCACTGATGTAAAAGATAAAGAGCAAAGAGCCAAGAACACTACCTTGGGGCACTCCTATGGCTACAGGCTGAGTAGACGAGGTTACACCGTTTTTGAGTTGGATCGCCTCCTTTGAGGATTGGGGTAACCCTTTCTCTCTTGAATATGGATGGGAAAGTTGATGAATCCACTGATTTGTTAAACAGAGTTGCAATAATGGGCGACAACACATGAGCTGCTTTTATGTACATGAGTAGTAGCAAATTATTTAGGTTACCTGTCTTTATTTCAGTGATTTTATTATGAGTGAGACTTCAGTAGGATTAGTTGAAGCTGCATATAGAATATTTGGGTAATTTCCAGTAAGGTAGTCAGTCTTTCGCCTGAGTATCTGAGGTAGGGATTTGCTTGCTAGTTCTTGGCAGTGTTTGCAAGCTGTATGTAAGGTTCACCGGGTTTAGTTAAGTTCATATCTCTGTTTCTGGAGGGTTTTTTCGAGATGTCAGGATTTCAGTGAGGGCTTTTCAGGTCTTTATCATATCCTCTTTTATTTAATTAAATTTGGTTGTATAATAAAGTTGTTTGGACTTTCTTATTAGACTAATAAGTATTGATGTATATTTCTTAGCCTGTTTTTTTTTTATATTAAGCCCAGTAGGAACTGTTTTTCATACTGAAGTTTCTTATCAATGAATCTGAGAATGGTATTTTTAAGCCATGGGCTTTTTAGTCTCTTTGCTGTGATCTTTTTAGTTTTAGCTCGACAATGTTTGTTATAGAGGTTTCGACTTTTTAGAAGAAAATGTCTGACACATTCATCAATATCATGGCTGTCAGTTAACTCTCTGTGCCAGTCAGTGTCACTTAATGCTGAAATAAAGTTATTTATTGATGACTCATCATGGAGCCCAAATGAGATTTTACTAGTGTTTTGTGGCAGTTTACATATGTTGGTTATGAGGAAGGTGAGGTAGTGATCTGTGGTGTTATCTGTGATTATTCCTGTTTTGAGAGGCGATGTAGTATTGGTCCAGATATGGTCAAGTAGTGAGGCACTTGCCTCAGAGATTAGTGTTGGTTTATAATTGGTAATAACTGTGTTTGTGAAGTCGGCTACTTGAGGGTCACCTGCTTGAGGGTCACCTGCTTGAGGGTCACCTGCTTGGATGAGGTTTATGTTGAAGTCACCAGCAAGTATAAGACGGTGTTTATTCATTACTATTTAAATTATTGTTTTTTAGGTTGTCACTGAAAGTGTAAGTATTTGTGTGAGGTAACCTGTAGACTGCTACAACTGTAATATAATAATAATAATAATAATAATAATAATAATAATAATAATAATAGTATCTTTATTTCTACAAGTACATGTACATGGTATACAGTCCTAGCTGACATCAATGACATACTACTATATAGAAAGCCGCTTATTATGCAGAATATTTCAGGCAAATTAGGTAAATTTTGTTCCAGGATGCGACCCACACCAGTCGACTAACACCCAGGAACCCATTTTACTGATGAGTAAACATGGACAACAGGTGTAAGGAAACATGCCCAATGTTTTCACCCTTGCCGGGAAACGAACCCGGACACTCACCGTGTGAAGTGCGAGCATTGCCTACCAGTTTTTAGGTTTTTATTTGAAAGTTTTGCAAATATATAATCACTATGTGCTAAGGACGAAGGTAAGTAATGTGTTTGCTGAATATGATGTTTTAAGCCTAGCTCTAGTGCTCACGTAATATGATAGTGTAAACATGTTATCAGGCTTTGATATGCATTTGAAAGTGAAAAAAAACTTGGTTTCACGTAGACACGTGACGAGGTTACACGACGAGGACACGTGACGAGGACACGTGACGAGGACGTGACGAGGACACGTGACGAGGACACGTGACGAGGACACGTGACGAGGACGACGAGGACACGTGACGAGGACACGTGACGAGGAACGTGACGAGGATACGTACGAGGACACGTGACGAGGACGAGACGTGACGAGGACACGTGACGAGGATACGTGACGAGGACACGTGACGAGGATACGTGACGAGGACACGCGACGAGGACACGGACGAGGATACGTGACGAGGACACGTGACGAGGACACGTGACGAGGACACGTGACGAGGACACGTGACGAGGACACGTGACGAGGATCACGTGACGAGGAACGCGACGAGGACACGTGACGAGGATACGTGACGAGGACACGTGACGAGGACACGTGACGAGGACACGTGACGAGGACACGTGACGAGGACACGTGACGAGGATATGTGACGAGGACACGTGACGAGGATATGCGACGAGGACACGTGACGAAGACACGTGACGAGGACACGTGACGAGGACACGTGACGAGGATACGCGACGAGGACACGTGACGAGGACACGTGACGAGGATACGTGACGAGGATATGTGACGAGGACACGTGACGAGGATATGCGACGAGGACACGTGACGAGGACACGTGACGAGGATATATAACACACATGTGACAAGAACAGAAAGCAAATAAATTTAAGAAAAATAAAAAATATATAAAAACCAGACTGGTCAAGCTCTGGTCCCTGAAGGAGCCATTCTCTTCCCACTTCGCTACGTTATGCAGTTTAAAACTACTCGCTGCTTCTTTCTTAGGGAGCCAGTCACTGATTCATTAAGGAAAATTGTTCTTTTGCCACGAGACTTCAGATAATTACTAACCCTCAATGCGGTACTTCATGGAGTCTCTTCTCTAAGCGAGGAACACAATTTCTGTGGGAACCTTCTCTGTGTCTCACACGACACTCCCTTCTCTGTGTCTCACACGACACTCCCTTCTCTGTGTCTCACACGACACTCACTTCTCTGTGTCTCACACGACACTCACTTCTCTGTGTCTCACACGACACTCACTTCTCTGTGTCTCACATGACACTCACTTCTCTGTGTCTCACACAACACTCATAGACTATTCAACAGGAAACGAAGTCCGCAGGTGTGTGTCAATCCAGAAGGAAACTAAGTCCAGCAGGTGTGTGTCAAAGCAGGAACAAAGTCCAGCAGTATCAGATGAACTGAGTGAGGCCATCAAGCAACTCTGAGGCGGTCAAAACTCAGTGGACTCTCACGCAGGGGTGAACTAAGGCCTGACACCAGCAGTTGTAGTCTGGTGAATACTGTTAGTGAAGTCTAGTTGTCACCAGCAGATGTCTGTGAGAGTCATGTTAGGTAGGAGGCCGCAACACCAGGAAAAGGTTTTCAAATCTTTAATTGTCCAGTTATGATGAGCCTATGCTCACTGTACCTTCAGTTTTATGTTCTTAGCTGACAGGAGTGGAACCCGGTGTGGTCTTCTGCTGCTGTCACCCATCCACTTCAAGCTTCGACGTGTTGTACAATCAAAGATGCTCTTGTGGTCACCACTAGTGTAACACTTTTTTATTATTTTATTTTTTTGTTTCTATCACCTTTCTGTCAGCTTGAACCAGTCTGGTCATTTTTGAATTCTCTTATTAACAAGGTGTTTTCGCGTACAGAACTGTCGTTCACTGGGTGGTTTGTGTTTTTCATACCATTCTCTGTTATCTCTAGAGACTGTATATGAAAACACCAGATCATTAGTTTCTCAAACCTCGCCGTCGGGCATCAACAATCATTCCATAGTCAAAGTCTCTCAGTAAAAATACTCAGGTGTTATTCATGTGTCTTATTTATCAACGAGTCGATATTATAGGTTTGATGTAATGATAGCTGTCTGACACAGCAACATCATGGACTCTTACTACAGTGACCATCATCTTCAACTCCAATGGTATATATATGACCCACCTTATTGGTCTGTCCTACTACTACATGGGAGTCCCTCCTACATGTAACTGCTGCATCTTTCTGCTTCTTCCACTGACTTCAGTATAAAAATTTCCTTCCTTATGCCTCTGTATTAGTGAGATAAAGCCTCATGTATGGGAGAAACGTCTCAAAAATACTGACGTGTTGCATGTGTATCTATACAGCCTTGGGAATAAGAGATAATCAATCTGATCCAATGAAAATGAGAGCAGGTATAATTATGAAGATATTACGGTTTATGAAGGTAGGTATGATATCATAAAAATGTCTGAATATAAACCATGGTAGAGTAAATTCAAAGAAATACAGTAATACTCAAGTTATAATAATGTTCACAGTTGAACTACATGTTAATATGTGAGGTGATGTTCAGCTGAAGGTGTAACAAAAACAACAGATGACTTATACAGGTGAATATGTAAGAGTGAACTACAACTGAAAGTGTATTGTGTCATACATTTGAAGGTTCAGTGGTAGCCACACGGACCATCAAGGTTCAGTACGTAGCCACACGGACTATCAAGGTTCATTACGTAGCCACACGAACCATCAAGGTTCAGTACGTAGCCACACGGACCATCAAGGTTCAGTACATAGCCACACGGACCATCAAGATTCAGTACGTAGCTACACGGACCATCAAGGTTCAGTGGTAGCAACACGGACCATCAAGGTTCAATGGTAGCCACACGGACCATCAAAGTTCAGTGGTAGCCACACGGACCATCAAGGTTCAGTACGTAGCCAAACGAACCATCAACAACTCTTTTTCACACGGACCAATCATTTGTTCTAGTTTTACACTGATTTATAATAAAAGTTCATTGCATAATTCATATTAGATTTAAAGAGGTTGAAAATGTGCAGTATAAATCAGAAGTTGGAATGTAGATGAATGGTTCAGAGAACCGACAAGTTCAGTGTCAGTGTCAGACACAGCATCATCTTTGGTTCTTAATACAGGGAATTCTTCACTTGCTTAACCTTCAGGCATGACCTACTTCCACATTTGACAAATGTGATTCCACCTACGACCGCTGCACCTCATCTACGTACAGTATATAAGACACCTCTTCGCACTTATGCTGTATTCTTTTCAAGATTACGTCGACTCATGGCTGAGGGACTGATTACCTCAAACTCCTCCTGTTCTTCACCATTCTCCTTTGTATAGACTGATGAAGCCACTGTGTGGCGAAACGTTTCCTCATTAAAGATACCCAAGAGTTGCACATGTGTCTAATTTTTTCAAATCTGAAGTTATTTAGCTTAGCATCTAAGTTAACATAATGAGAGAAAACAACATATTTATAATTTAGAGAACAGCTTCTCACTTCCATTTATGGCATGGTTTCTGAATCTAGTTTATCCATTTTTGGATTATTTTTTTTTATTTCTAAGCTTACAATGGAGGCCAGATCTGTAATAATGTTGGTAGAATACCGAGAATGTTAGGTAAAAGAACACATTTGCAACTAACGAGAGCATGTGCAACTAAACGAGAACATGTGCAACTAAACAGACGTATTGTTGCTTGTTAAGTCTATAAACAATAAAAGGACACAGAGGCTATATACAGTATATATAACAAAGTCAAGTGAAAAAAAACATAAGCAGTAACCCTACTGGCGGCAGCGGCGGCGGCGGCAGCAGAAGCGGCAGAGGCAGCAGCAGCGGCAGAAGCAGCAGCAGCAGAGGTAACTCTTGGTTGCTATGTGATGATGGAGTCAAATGTTCTAAGAAGAACTGGTGCTACTATTTCAGATATGACGAAGCTGTTTTTATTATGTTTAATTGTGTCTAAAATGACGATTAAAGACGAAAATGACTTGAGTCATCTTTAATTAGAATGAGTATTAGAATGAGTTCCCTTTAAAAAATTATGTAGTAACCAAGAGCTACCTCTATCTCTGTTACTGCTACTACTATTACTACTATACTACTACTATTACTACTACTACTACTACTATTATTACTACTACTACTACTATTACTACTACTACTACTACTACTATTACTACTACTACTATTACTACTACTTCTACTACTACTACACTACTACTACTAATACTACTGATACTACTATTACTTCTACTATTATTACTACAGCTACTACTACTACCACTACTGTTACTGCTACTACTATTACTACTACTACTATTACTACTACTACTGCTACTATTACTATTACTACTACTACCACCACCACCATCACCACTACCTCCACCACCACAACTACCACGACCACCAACATGTGTCCATTTACTAAATCACTAAATATATTTGTAATCTTTTACTTGTTGAGATTCACGAGGCTGAGTGTTTGCTGGTACATGTAATTGGAGACAAATAAGTATGTGTAAATAACAGCATTTAATAAACTTCGAGAGAAACATGTTAAAGTTATGAAGACCAGTTACTTCTAAATGGACTTGTAGTTAATTAAGTGTTCTGAAGTGATTCAGAAAAGTGAATGTTGAATAATTAACTACAACATCAGGTCTCAGTAATATTGTGATCTCTTGTTATGAGTACGAAAAACAGGCAATGCAGAGTACAATTTACAATAAATTTTCAGAACAAATTGTTTCATGTTACAATGGTTCTATCAGTCAGTCTTTGCACTCCTTGACAATGTGTGAAAATGTGTTATACACTTACACTCATTTAGCAAAATATTATCATGTAATAAAAGGAAAAATGGATTTAAACTTCATCATTTGAGGGGGACGTTGAGAGCTGTGAACCCCAAACACAGCATTTCCTCAGAGAGGAACTTAACTCTTCAAATGCAGCAACACCATGAAGCACTGCCCATATATGATATTACAACACAAGTGTTTAAATATCAGTATATACAAGAAGATGTAATTACAGGGGAGGACACACAGAAATCTGTGCCCAGTAAATACAACTGCCCGGGCAGGCTAGAAACATAGTCCAGCCAGAAGAGAAGAACTCCTCTACCTAGACCACCATGGTGAAGCCATTTGTTATTTATTTTAGTCGTCTATTTAAATGTCATATATTTTTCTGTTCTTATTTGAGTTTTTCTGTATTTTCATTCATGTAAAAATGTGATCTCTGTGTTTTTATGTGTAATTTCTTTATCTATCAATTTCTGGTGTTATTGTGTTAAACATTGTGATCATAGTATCACCGGTGTTATTATTTATAAGCATAACCTTTATATATCTGACATTGTTATGCAAAAGAGGGTTATCGTTGTAACCTTAATATTACTATATATAAAAGTGATATTTGCTTTTCTAAGTTTACCAGGTATGATGTTGTGATCTTTGCAGCTCTGGTGTTACTGTGTATAAGCGTAACATTTATATTTCTGGTATTACCTGCATATAACCCAGTGATATTCGTATCTATGATAACACTAGCATAGGTTTTCTGATAGTATGTAAATGGATCTATCCATCCATGTCTTTATTCAACAGTTTCTCCTATAATAACTTTACAGATTATAAATACAGGAATTTGTAGACAGAAATTCAAATTGTTTACCAGCTATTATGTTGAATCCACTTTTCTCTAGGGACTTTAACAATTTTGTTACATCACTTATCTTACATTTGCCTGCATATGTACCCTCCTGTAGTGTGTGTCACCCCTTCACTATACACAAGGTTGTGTCGTCTCTCTCAGTATCCTCACCTCTAGCTTCCTACATCAGTCCCTTCCCAGAAATTATGTCCAGGCATTCATCAGTTTGTCTAGTGGATGTCTTGCCTTCCTCACTTTAAGGAGGTCCCAGGCGACCTTGCTGCATTAGAATTATATCTTTTCTAACTACGGTCGAGACTTTCCTAGTGGAGGAATTACAGGAGTAGAGACAGAGAAATCTGTGTCTTGAAGCTACACCCACAAGACATATGAACGTACACTAAGACGCCCAGATACCGTTAATCAATTGAAATTTTAGTCCTACTTACATCACAGTATCTTTATTAATATATATTTTTTTCAGTAAAGTAGCAGAAAAAGTTTATGTCTGGACGTTGTTTTGTGTGTAAATGACTGCCCCATTCTTTATCTAATTGTCAACCTCCATGAAAACTGTAAGAAATTTTATTTCTTTTGTTACTCGTCTTTTGTGACTGCATAAATGCGCGCACACACAAAAAAAATCGGTGATGTAAACAACAGCTAGGTACTCGGGAGAAGCGACCACTTGGCAAAAAGAAGTTTGGGGGTCGTTGCTACAACCTGGCCAGTACGACTCTGCTGGTAATGTCTCCGACACTGTGTTGTGATGAACATAAACGTAATCCCTGATGATGAATGGGATCAAGTATAAAAAGAGTTGCTGGTGAGGCCACAGAATATATTTGGTCGCAATAGCCCAGTTTTCGGTCAAATTAGAGCTGAATGAAGTCGAAGAAGAGTTCCACGATCTGTCCCCACGAAAGAGGAGCGAGGGTTTTAAGGGTTTTAAGTTGCCATATCACGTTCAGGGATAGTGGAAAAATACATGTATAGTGTTAGTACTAGAAAATTTAAACCCATGAGTACTAGCTCAAAGTCATCAACATTAAGTGATGACCAAATATTAGAAGGAAGAACAGAGGCCAGATCACTAATAACTAGTAGAAAAGAAGCGGTGAAAGCAAAATGTTAAATACAGACGAAGACAAAGTGTACACGACGAGTTACCTTTCTTTTCTGACGTATAAGAAAAGTCAATTACAAGACAATTAGGATAAAAAAATCAGAGGAATGTAAGAAAAAAGCTATGAAAGGAAGAGTGGAGAATTTGTAACCTGGATCTAAGAAGAGTTAAGACTCCGAGGGTCGATCTCATGATGCTCACACGTCTCTTCTTAGTGAGGGTGAGTGTGCCGAAAACCCAAGGGAAGGAGTTGTTGTCCAACAAACATAGTTAATGAATGGTTCAGAGAACCGACAAGTTGTTAAATTAGACACATATGCAACACTTGGGTATCTTTATTGAGGAAACGTTTCGCCACACAGTGGCTTCATCAGTCCAATACAAAGAAGAAAGTAGTAATAAGAGGAGGAGTTTGAGGTAATCAGTCCCTCGGCCTGGAGTCTACAGTATATAAGCAACTTCTATTTTCCTTTTGCTGTATTTACTTTAAGATTGATGGACTGAACACATCGACTCCAGGCCGAGGGACTGATTACCTCAAACTCCTCCTCTTATTACTACTTTCTTCTTTGTATTGGACTGATGAAGCCACTGTGTGGCGAAACGTTTCCTCAATAAAGATACCCAAGTGTTGCATATGTGTCTAATTTAACAAACATAGTTAAGAGAATGATATCCCACAGAGTGACGACTGTGATGTCCCACAGAGTGACGACTGTGATGTCCCACAGAGTGACGACTGTGATGTCCCACAGAGTGACAACTGTGATGTCCCACAGAGTGACGACTGTGATGTCCCACAGAGTGACGACTGTGATGTCCCACAGAGTGACGACTGTGATGTCCCACAGAGTGACGACTGTGATATCCCACAGAGTGACGACTGTGATGTCCCACAGAGTGACGACTGTGATGTCCCACAGAGTGACGACGGTGATTTCCCACAGAGTGACGACTGTGATGTCCCACAGAGTGACGACTGTGATGTCCCACAGAGTGACGACTGTGATGTCCCACAGATATACTGAACACTCTATATCACATCAAAACCTTTAACTGACTTTTGATTCATTCTTCACTGGCATGACGAGGTACCTTCCTGGATAGTGACTGTCTACAAGACTAAACCGTATTGCAGTTCCCATTTGACTTCATTATTTTTCCCTACCTTCATTGGATCCGTCACTCATTATCTTTGATAGATTGTTATCAGTTGTCTGCTGCAGTATATGAACTGTGATATACAAGAAGTCACAGATACTCTTGAGATCTGAAGTCAACGGTATTAACCAGTGTGAACTGTTTATATTACAAAACTCTGTGTATGGTCAAAATGCAACGTCTGTTACATTATGCGAAGCAGCTGATTGATCTACATGTATATTCTTTATATTACTGTACTTTCTTGTGTCTTACTCAACTGTTTTATGTGTTACTGTACTGTTTTACGTGTTACTATTCCGCTTTTGAAAGTTACTGTACTGTTGTTGCATGTTAATGAACTGTTCTTGTATGTTGTTGTGTTGTTTATATGTTACTGCATATGTTTTTGCATCTTACTGTACCGTAGTGTGTGTTAATCTACCTTTATATATATATATATATATATATATATATATATATATATATATACATGTATATATATATATATATAGTTCTTTTATGTTGCTGCAATGTATGATAAAGGTTCCAGGAACTATTAACTTCCCTGCCACATCTTTCACGTCAGTGTCTCCCAGGATCCCTTTGTCTCACTCACATCTTTGCTTAGTTATCTATACAATATTAATTCAGATAATAATGGACAGACACAAGAAACTAATTTAAAGTTTTTAAAAATGTGGATTAGTAAAAAGAGAGAGGAAGACGCGTGTGCAAAGCTTTATTATTCATTGCTTCGCTACGTTCGCAACTCTAGCAACATAAGTCATGTCTTTTGTTAATTTATAATTTTTAATGTAAGCACTAGCAATCATCATAGTTTTCTAAACTCAATCTCTTCTTCAATCACAATTCTATCATACACATTGCCTTCAATAAACAAACACCTACTGTTTAATTTACTTAAAACATATTTTACAATTCTTTCTGACATTGTGTCCGGTTGATCTGAACTGTGTCAAACTTCTCTTCATAAATGAAAAGATGCTAAAAAATATTCTGAAATAATTGTCGTAATTTCTGTAAAATACTTCAGTAGCTCCGGCAGTTTTAAAAGTTTCCCTTCAGCATTAAAATTTATAATTGTTTATTAGCCAAAGGTTTATTAGCACTGGAGTCACTTTGGTTACAGTAACTATCAATAATACGGATTTACAATATTTAAAAGAGATCGCTTGTGAGAGATCTAAGAATGTGGAAACACTGCTGATCTTTACCTTATGAATAGTAAAGAGAAACCAGAAATAATAATTAAATAAGTCTCTCTTTCTTACTCTCTTTTTCACATCTTCATTTATCTCTATATTAATACTCAAAAAATCTCTTGATCTCATTCTTCCACCTCAGGCGACACCTAAAAGCTTCGTTTACCCTCACTCTGCCCTCATCTCACTCTGCCCTCATCTCACTCTGCCCTCATCTCACTCACTGCTCTTTATCGGCTCTAATTTACCTAGATCAGTTATCTCACCCTACTGTTATCTCTCTCAATAATCTCACATCTTCCTTTTCCTCCTATAAGGGGTCGAGACTCAGCTCCTGACCTTGCCTCCTAGATTACTGTGATTGACATCACTGATCTGTGGCCTCTTAGACCTTATCATATCTACTGCTGAAGCTGTGTCATAAGTTTGCCTCCACTTCTGTCTCTTCCAAATCATTCCGCTATTCAACATGAGATTAAAAAAAATGATTTCTTGCATCCCTACGTTTTCGGGATTTTTTTTAACTATTATTATTATTATTATTAATTACGAGAAAAGTTTGCAACCACTGTCAGTCTCAGAGTTAGTTATCCCCTCACTCTCTACCATCTCAGGTATTCCCTTCCCACTTTTCCAAGGTACGCCCTGCTTTCTCTTTCCCTCTCTCCGCTTACTTTTTGGATCATGTTTCCAGGTCTCCATCCGTGGGCCCCCGGATGTCAACACTTCCACACTCCCCACTTCCATTTTCTTAGTTCCTAGTTCCATTTGTGTCCCCTCAGATGAACTTCTGTATTTTGTTACTTCCAGGGATCTTGCTAGGTGCATCCTTGGCCATAGTTAGGTGTGTTATTTTGGTGCTTCCCCTAGTTTCGAGTGTCCCCTCACTTCCCCAGGTGTGGTCATAGTCAAGTGTGATCATAGTTAGGAGAGGTCATAGTTAAGTGACGTTATAGTTAGGTGAGGTCACAGTTAGGTGAGGTCACAGTTAGGTGAGGTTATAGTTCAAATTCATTTTTTGTTTCATTTATGCACCTCTACACACACACACACACACACACACACACACACACAGGAGCCAGGGGCTGAGGAGCTGAGTCTCGACCCCTGCAACCACAATTAGGTGAGTACACACACACACACACACACACACACACACACACACACACACACCACACACACCACACACACACTACACACACACACACACACACACACACACACACACCACCACACACACACACCACACACACACCACACACACACACACACACACACACACACACACACACCACACACACACCACACACACACACACACACACACACACACACACACACACACCACCACACACACACACACACACACACACACCACACACACACACACACACACACACACACACACACACACACACACCACACACACACACACACACACACACACCACACACACACACACACACACACACACACACACACCACACACACCACACACACACACACACACACACACACACACACACCACACACACACACACACACACACACACACACACACCACACAGTTTGGAACCCACACCTGGTCAACCACGTCAAGAAATTAGAGAAAGTGCAAAGGTTTGCGACAAGGTTAGCTCCAGAGCTAAGGGGAATGTCCTACGAAGAAACGTTAAGGGGAATCGGTCTGACAACACTGGAGGACAGGAGGGTTAGGGGAGACATGATAACGACATACAAAATACTGCGTGGAATAGACAGGATGTTCCAGAGAGGGGACACAGAAACAAGGGGTCACAATTGGAAGTTGAAGACTCAGATGAGTCAAAGGGATGTTAGGAAGTATTTCTTCAGCCATAGAGTAGTCAGGAAGTGGATGTAGTGGAGGCAAGAACCATACATAGTTTTAAGACGAGGTATGATAAAGCTCATGGGGCAGGGAGAGAGAGGACCCGGGAGCTGAGTCTCAACCCCTGCAACCACAATTATGTGAGTACACACACACACACGATAATTACAACGCACATTTTCCTCTCATCCCTCTCTAACATCTCTGTAAACACAAATTCCCTGGCACACGTATAGTGTGTTATATAGTGTGTTATATAGTGTGTTATATAGTGTGTTATATAGTGTGTTACACTCTATGACACACACTTGTTCTTTTTCTCTCACTTCTGTTACAATATAATTATATTACACGGATAATACAATGGAAATAAAGAAGTTCGTGAGTATAAATTCTAATACAATCTTCAATAAACAAAGTGGAGAATCCTGTTATACAGTATTTTCAAGAAATTTGTATAATGTGACGCTGGTAAGTTTTCTTATGAAAACTAGAATTGGCAGAAATAAATATTTACTATTAAATAAGTCACATATTTTACTCCAGATCTTCACTTGTCTGACCTCTTGAAAGAAAGAAAGAAAGCGCGTGAGCGCGCGCACACACACACACACAGTTTTTAGACCTGCAATTTTATTTACTATTATGTTACTCTACTGTTCCAGTATATTACTGCACTGTTCTGTGTTGTTGCAGACTGAACTCTTATGTGTTGCTGTACTGCTCTTGTGTGTTACTGTTCCTGTTCTTATTATTTTACCCTTCTTTCATGTTGCAGTACCATTCTTGCATGTTGATGTAGTGCTCTCTTATGTAAATTTAGCGGCACTGAGGGAATTTTTATTAGACAGCAGCAACACAATTTTTCATTCTTGAATTATACGTCACTATTTTTATAGATGTTTCATATTATAAACAGTAATAAAAGTCATCATATTTGCTGACGATAATGCCATAGTAATGTATGTACAGAAGTGTTATGCTTTAAACACTGTTTCTTATAAGGTTCAAAAACATCTTGAGACTCACACATTCTCAACTTACTGAAAGTTCAGAAAAAAATATTAATGCAGTAAGTGAATCCAGGTTTAAATTATAAATTTAGGAAAATGTCTGGAACATGTTTGGAACATGACTGAACATGTTACGTATAGGTATATTAACTAAACTTACTGATGGAAACATAAAATGGGTAGTGTAACATGTCAGAAAATAACTTAATCTACTGCATCGAAGATAAAGGCTGAATTTGAAGAGACACAATAAATTTGGCTATTTCATGAACAAAAAAGCTGCTCTAAGGTGCACTATGCACAATAACAAACTTTGAAAGCAACTAACACTTAGGCCACACTACACATTCATGTACAAGCATATATATACACACCCCTCTGGGCTTTCTTCTATTTTCTAACTAGTTCTTGTTCTTATTTCCTCTTATCTCCATGGGGAAGTGGAACAGAATTCTTCCTCCATAAGCCATGCGTGTCGTAAGAGTTGACTAAAATTTCGGGAGCAAGGGGCTAGTAACCCCTTCTCCTGCTAAAAAGAGAAACTTTTGTTTTTCTCTTTGGGCCTGGTCACAGACCGGGCCGCAGGGACGTTAACCCCTGGAACTCACTCCAGGTAAACTCCAGGTAAACCCCGCCTTGGTGGGAGACTGCCGATTTCTTGAAAGAAGAAGATATATATATATATATATATATATTATATATATATATATATATATATATATATATATATATATATATATATATATATATATATATATATATATATATATATATATATATATATATATATATATATATATATATATATATATATGCAAAAGATCACAGTAAACAGGTGATATCAAAATATGCAAGACAACCACTATGAAAAAATAGAGGAATTCCAAGCGCTTTCGTGACTACTCACATTATCAAGGAACTATAAAAGGAAACATGACAAGAAGGCTTATAAAGGGGCAAGACTACACCTCACAGTCACATCACACTAACAAAGACAACACCTCACAGTAGCGTAACAACTCACGACTCTGTGAAGAGGAACATAAGAAAGGACCTGAAACTTTTCCCAAGAATTAAGATTAGTCCAATTTATCATTAATTTCTTCCCAAATTTTATTAATTATAAAAGAATCAATTCTACGTAATGCCTCACGCACCTCCCCCACACTCACATCCTGCTCTTCTTCACTCCTAACGATGTTGTACCTCCCTGACCAGTGCATGAAATTACCGCCTCCCTTTTTTCATTGACATTTAAAAGTTCCTCAAAATATTCCCGCCATCTACCCAATACCTTCAGCTTCCCATCTACTAACTTCCCTACTCTGTTTTTAACTGACAAATCCATTCGTTCCCTAGGCTTTCTTAACTTGTTTATCTCACTCCAATATTTTTTCTTGTTTTCAGCAAAATTTCTTGACAGAGCCTCTCCCACTCTTTCATCTGCTCATATTTTGCACTCTCTCACCACTCTCTTCACCTTTCTTTTACTCTCCATATACTCTGCTCTTCTATTAACACTTCTGTTTTGTAAAAACCTCTCATAAGCTACTTTTTTCTCTTTTATCACACCCTTTACTTCTTCATTCCACCACTCACTCCTCTTTCCTCCTGCACCCACCCTCCTATAGCCACAAACTTCTGCCCCACATTCTAATACTGCATTTTTAAAACTATCCCAACTCTCTTCAACCCCACCACTACTCATACTTGCACTAGCCCACCTTTCTGCCAATAGTTGCTTATATCTCACCCTAACTTCCTTCCTCGTTAGTTTATACACTTGTCTCTTACTTGTTGTTGCCATTTTCTTTTTGTCCCATCTACCTTTTACTCTAACTGTAGCTACAACTAAATAATGATCCGATATATCCGTTGCCCCTCTATAAACATGTACATCCTGAAGCCTACCCATCAACCTTTTATCCAACAATACATAATCTAACAAACTATTTTCATTACTTGCTATATCATACCTTGTATACTCATGTGTCCTCTTTTTCATAAAATATGTATTACTTATTACCAAACCTCTTTCTACACATAGCTCAATTAACGGTTTCCCATTTACATTTACCCCTGGCACCCCAAATTTACCTACTACTCCCTCCACAACATTTTTACCCACTTTAGCATTTAGATCCCCAACCACAAGTACTCTCTCACTTGGTTCAAAACTCCCCACACACTCACTCAACATTTCCCAAAATCTCTCTCTCTCTCCTCTACACTTCTCTCTTCTCCAGGTGCATAAACACTTACTATAACCCACTTTTCACATCCGACCTTTATTTTACTCCACATAATCCTTGAATTTATACATTTATATTCCTTCTTTACCTGCCATAACTGATTATTCAACATTATTGCCACTCCTTCTTTAGCTCTAACTCTATTTGAAACCCCTGACCTAATCCCATTTATTTCTCCCCACTGAAACTCTCCTACCCCCTTCAGCTTTGTCTCACTTAAAGCCAGGACATCCAGCTTCTTTTCATTCATAACATCTGCAATCATCTCTTTCTTATCATTCGCACAACATCCACGCACATTCAAACATCCCACTTTGACGGTTTTCTCTTTTCTTTTAGTAAGCTATACAGGAAAAGGGGTTACTAGCCCATTGTTCCCGGCATTTTAATTGACTTTTACAACACGCATGGCTTACGGAGGGAAAGATTCTTATTCCACTTCCCCATGGATATGAAAGGAAAAGCAATAAGAACAAGAACTATTAAGATAAAATCAAAGAAAACTCAGATGAGTGTGTATACATAAACGTGTACATGTTTGCGTAGTGTGACCTAAGTGTAAGTAGAAGTAGCAAGACGTACCTGAAATCTTGCATGTTTATGAGACTGAAAAAAGACACAAGCAATCCTACCATCATGTAAAACAAATACGTACAGGCTTTCGTTTTACACTCACTTGGCAGGACGGTAGTACCTCCCTGGGTGGTTGCTGTCTACCAACCAACGTTGGCCGTTTCTCACTCAGTTACTGTTGTTGAAATTATCTTTTTTGTTTTAATAAACCTTTCCTTTTATTAACATTTTTCCTGTTCAAATGATCGACTGACTCTCGCTGATTAATTACCGATTAACCGCATGACTGACTGAACAAATAAATAAATGAAAACAAATTAATAACTGAATGAACAAAATATTATGAACTAAATTAATTAAATTAATAGCACTTCATTCACTGCATAATTTAAATGGTGTTGGGAGAGTTCACTGTTGAGGTGGAGTGTTCACCGAGTTAGTGGACAGTGTGAATAAATGTGTAGGATGAACGAGTGCATGAGTGCGCTGAGCGAGTCAATCAGATAATGGAGGGACAGTCAGTAAACAGTCAGGCTAGACATTCTCATCAGTTTGTGGCTAGTCATCCCCTAGCCCAGTAACAATCCAGCCAGCTGCTGGATTACTGACCCTCTTCTTGGCGTTCCTTTTCCTATCCTCCCTATCCAGATCCTATCCTGTCTCCAGATCCTTTTTATATATCCTGTCCATCCAAATCCTATGCTTCCTCCAGATCATTTTTATATCCAGCCTATCCAGATTCTATCCTGCCTATCTTGAATGTTTATGAGACAGGAAAAAGACACCAGCAATCCTACCATCATGTCAAACAATTACAGGCTTTCGTTTTACACTCACTTGGCAGGACGGTAGTACCTCCCTGGGCGGTTGCTGTCTACCAACCTACTACCACAGGACGGTAGTACCTCCCTGGGTGGTTGCTGTTTAACAACCTACTACCACAGGACGGTAGTACCTCCCTGGGTGGTTGCTGACTACCAACCTACTACCACAGGACGGTAGTACCTCCCTGGGTGGTTGCTGTCTAACAACCTACTACCACAGGACGGTAGTACCTCCCTGGGTGGTTGCTGTCTAACAACCTACTACCACAGGACGGTAGTACCTCCCTGGGTGGTTGCTGACTACCAACCTACTACCACAGGACGGTAGTACCTCCCTGGGTGGATGCTGTCTAACAACCTACTACCACAGGACGGTAGTACCTCCCTGGGTGGTTGCTGTCTAACAACCTACTACCACAGGACGGTAGTACCTCCCTGGGCGGTTGCTGTCTAACAACCTACTACCACAGGACGGTAGTACCTCCCTGGGTGGTTGCTGTCTAACAACCTACTACCACAGGACGGTAGTACCTCCCTGGGTGGTTGCTGTCTAACAACCTACTACCTAGGACCGCTTCCTCTTGTAAAGCTTATTGTTGTTTTCTAAGACGAACTTGGGAAAGAATTCTAACCTGCTTTACCAGTGGGAAGTGGAAACACTGGAAAAATTAACAGTGATTATAAAGACATAGGAAAACCCAGATATGTGAACACTGAGCTTCGAGAGTTTAAAATATTTATTTTTTTAATATTATATGTACAAAGAGACAGAAAAAAGAAACTAATAGTCACCATGAACCAGTCATAATTTCAACTAACCATCAACCATGTCATGTTTTGTTGATTTGTGGTAATTTTTATATGAGAGGTAGTTGTACAAATAATTGTTAATGTTAATTAACAGGGAAGATTATTACGAAATGTGTTGAGCAACACCTGATGAATAAGAGGAAATGAGATTCGAAAGAAGGAAGAGAAGAGAAACTTCAAATCTCTGGATCAAGAGTTCTTCGTCTGTTAAGACACTTCCCTCAAAGTGACTAAGCAGCGAGATTGTGCAGACGATCGCCAGTGTTTTCACGGTCACCAGATCGAGACTGCACGCTGTTCGTTCCTTTTTGCTGTGTTTTTAACTAACTATTCTTTTTTGCTTTGTTATTTAAACTAAAAATCAGCAAGACCATCCTACTTCCTCCTGATTAAAATGAAAAATATAAAAATTAAGAGCTATAACAAAAAGTTTCTACTCCTAACAGTTAGAGATCCTCGCTGTTTCTTGCTGGAATATCTCAGCTTGAAATTAGATATTGTTCAACCAGATACTCTCAGTTGAAGGAAATTTTATGACATTACCTCCCAGGAGGAGCCGCGGGGGCGTTGACCCCCGGAACTCTCTCCAGGTAAACTCCAGGATAATATTCTTTTATATTAATCCCCAGGAGGAGAATTTTTTTTTTATATTAACCCCCAGGAGGGGAATATTCTTTGATATTAACCCCCGCAAGAAGAATCTTTGATATTAACCAGCAGGAGGAGAATATTCTTGGGTTAAATTTAAAACACTTAGAAGAGGATCGATTAAGTTTATGTTAATAATCCCATAAGGAAGACGGCGACAAAGATAGCATGCTCAAGCATGACAGATACAGGTAAATATATGTACTGTATACTTCAAAAATTAAAAATTAAACAAAATCTTAGTTCTAAAATATTCTATGAAGACAATGTCACCATCGGGTTGGGGACAGATTTCATTGTAATAACTCCTAAACAGTAAAGTAAAATGAATAGCGTTCATGTGTAAAAAAAAATATATAAAAAAATATTTAGATTGTAGTACAATTTATTGGGTGTCGTGTGTGAACGACATCATCGGGTTATCAAAAAAATATTCTTGGTAAGCTCTGCTTGCCCAAAATGCAAATGCTTTTTATAAGAAAGATAAATTGTCATTATTATTTAATTATTTGCGACCAATGTCAGCCTCAGAGTTATCTCTGAGTTACCAGACCTTGCCACGTGGAGGCCAGTGGTTCGTCTTTAAGGTCCATCCCCCCCCCCACTTACTGTGTTTTTGATGCTTTCCTCAGGTTCATGTGTCCAGGAATCCATCTGTGTCCCCTCAGATATCCTCCCTTCACCACTTCCCCAAGGTCTACCTCAGCAAACAGTATCCCTCCGCCTTTCTCAGGTTCATATGTCCAGGAGTCCATCTGTCCGCCTCAGATATTCTCCTTTCGCCACTTCTCCAAGGTATCCTCGCCTTCCTAAGGTCCATGTGTCCAGGAATCTATCCGTGGGACCCCGGATATCTCCCCTTCTTCACTTAGCTTAGGTTATCTTCCAGTCTCAGCCTTCCCCAGGTTATGTATCCCGAAGTCAGCTCAGCCACCCTCAGTGATCTAGCTAGATGAGAACGGGGCCTTGTCTAGCTGGTCTACGGTAGAGACTGTCCAGGTGGGTGGAATTACTGGAGGTGACACACAGAAAACTGCGTCCTGTAATTACACCCACCAAGACAGCCACACACACACACACACACACACACACACACACACACACACACACACACACACACACACACACACAATGTATTATTTCAGACTTTTTACCCATTTTTATGCAACAATTTAAATGATGACGGACATAGAGTGCCACCCCACCCGCTTCCCGATACTTCTGTCTACTTGGAACAATTTAAAACCCTGAATGTGACATTCAGCAGGCATGTCCCAATTTTTCATATTAAACCACACAAAGAACACACACACACACACACACACACACACACACACACACACACACACACACACACACACACACACACACACACACACACACACTATATATATATATATATATATATATATATATATATATATATATATATATATATATATATATATATATATATATATATGCAACAAGGGCGTATATCGACAACCTGCCTGAGGACAATGCAGTGGTAAAATTAGATTTCAAGAATGCATTTAATCTCCTGAAAAGAGACGTGGTATTAGCAGCTGTACAATAACATTTCCCAGGTCTCTTCCCTTTTGTTTCAGCTGGATATAGCAAGGAATCAATGCTCCTGTTTGGAGAGCATGAAATCACATCATCAGAGGGTGTCCAGCAAGGGGACCCTCTAACACCATTTCTCTTCTGTATAGCGGTTAGGGAAATCAGTCAGACTGACCAGTGAGCTAAACATCTGGTTCCTGGATGATGGCACACTAGCAGGTACAAAGGAGTGCCTTCTAGATGATCTTACACAGGTGATGACACGGGGACAGGAAATGGGTCTCATCCTGAATCCATCCAAATGTGAAATCATCTCAGTCAATCAACAAGTGATAGATGCAGTGAGATCAAAACTACCAGGAGCATCAGTCATTGCCCCTACTAATAGTGTCTTGCTTGGAGTACCTATGGGAAGCTAAGCCATTGACACCATTCTCAAGATGAAACTGGAAGAATTGAGGAGAATGGAACAACGAATAGGCAATCTTGACACCCATGATGCCTTGTACCTCCTCACAAAATGCTAGAGTCTGCCAAGGTTGACATATTTCCTAAGATGTGCATCTTCATATGATAATCCTATACTGCACGAATATGACAGTATCCTGAGGCAGATCTTTACTAAAGTACTTAACCTTACTCTAGAAGATGGGCAGTGGGACCAAGCTACATTCCCAGTCAGACTAGGAGGCATTGGTGTCCGCAAGTCATCTCAGATTGCTCTACCTGCTTTCCTGTCTTCATGCATTGCATCCAGAGGGCTTGTAGCAGCAATTCTCCCTGAACATCTTAGGTACAAGGTTGGAGTCCATGACCAAAAGTTCGTTGACGGACCCAGGATCTGCTCCCCCCAACAACTACAAACAGTCTCACTGGGATGGCCAAAATAGTAGAGAATATAGCCTCAGCAATGCTTCAGAGTGTGTCAGGTAAGGATAGAGCCCGCCTCCTGGCAGTAAGAGTTCCGCATGCAGGGGACTTTCTGTTGGCTGTTCCCAACTCCAGCCTTGGCACACGCCTCGACCAACAGACCATCCGCATTGGTGTTGCCCTTCGACTTGCCGCCCCTATTCTCGCCGAACACAGGTGTATTTGGGGCAGTGAAGCAGTAGACCGATTCGGGTACCATGGTCTTGTGTGTCTTAAATCCGAGGGAAAGATTGCAAAACATGAAGAGGTTAATAACATTATCAAGAGGAGCCTCACAACAGCCGGATGCCCAGCAGTAAGGGAGCCACCCCAACTATGCAGATCTGATGGCAGCCAAAAGCGTCCAGATGGTATCACCCTTCAAGCCTGGACAGACGGCAAGCAGGTGGTGTGGGACTAAACATGTGCATCTACCTTGGCTGATACCTATCTCCAATACACCAGGGAGGAAGGAGAGGCAGCTGCCAGCTTCAGGGAGCCCCAAAAGTCGAGAAAATATGGAGAACTTGCCCATCATTATATGTTTGTTCCAATAGGCTCGGAGACCCTTGGCTCATGGGGAAAGAGTGCATCTAAGTTCCTCAAGGAGCTGGGCAAAAGACTCAACAGGGTAACTAGGGATCCCAGGGCAGCTAGTTTTCTGTTCCAGCGACTCAGCGCTGCTGTTCAGAGGGGTAATGCCTGCTGTATTTTGGGCACGCGCCCCAGCTCTGAGGAGCTGGATGAGATTTTCACATTATAATCAGTGATAAACATGTAACAATATATACTAGATATGTATCTCTCACACCTCGTGTACTGTATATGCCATCTTTATATCAACAATGTATCTCTTAAATCCTTTGTACCATATTATGTAATAAAATATACCTATTGGTAAAAAAAAAAGGAAAAGATGGGGTGGTAGGGAAGTGGAATATTCAAATGCCTTCAGGAATAAATCCAAATATTCTTCCTTGGAGCCTTTATATATATATATATATATATATATATATATATATATATATATATATATATATATATATATATATATATATATATATATATATATATATATGTCGTGCCGATTAGGTAAAACTGGTCAATTAGCAAGAACTCATCTAAAATATAGTTCTTTCTAAAATTTTCTCTTATACGTTTAAAGATATATTTTTTTCATTTCTGTTAATGTAAGAATTTATAATTTTGTACCAAGAGAAACTTTGAAAACCTACCTAACCTCATTACAACAAGCGCAATTTAATTTAGCCTAACCCAACTAAATATATTTTAGATACGTTAACATTAATTTAATAATAAACAGACACAATGAAATATATTTTTTTCGTTATGTTCAGAATGATTTTGGCGAAATTATTGCATACACAAATTTTCACTTGTCTTATATGGCAAGGTGAGCGTTGCTATTTAAGCCAAAATCGCAAGTTTTACCTAATCGGCACGACATATATATATATATATATATATATATATATATATATATATATATATATATATATATATATATATATATATATATATATATATATAGTATAATGTTGTGTTGCAATTTACTGCAATGTTTAAATATTGAACATGTCTCAGACACGGCCTGTAACAGCTTTGTTAGGGTGATGTTATTCCATAAATGTTTGCACCCTACTCCACAATGCACAAATCTCCTTAATCTCTGAAGAAGGCACCTCCTTCCCTCTCTGTTCCTCCTCCTGTGAAGCAATTTCCTCAGCTGTGCAATGTTGCTGTTGCAGATGAAGCTCTTGCAGCTCTTCAGTGATTAGCTCTTCACTGTGGTCCTCCACCAACTCTTCCACATCCTGGCCACTTACATGGAATTCCTAATGCCACAATACATTCCACAACTGGCATAGGGTTGTCAGGGTCAGCCTCAAACTTCAAAATCTTTGTCGAGGACACAATCTGGCCACAATTTTTTCCAAGCAGAGTTCAAAGTCCAGTAAGTCACTTCTTCCCCAGCCTTACCAATAAGGTTTATGCAATGGAGGATACTGAAGTGATCTTCCAGACCTCTCTTAGGGTCAATTGAGTGTCTGAGGCCACATCAAAGCACCTTTGAAACATTGCTTTGGTGTAGTTTTTTTTTAAATTTGACGTGATCTGCTGGTCCATGGGCTGGATGAGAGGAGAGGTATTAGGGGGCAAGAACTTCACTGTGATAACTCTAAACTCCTCCACCATTTGGTCATCCACTCGAGTGGCAATTTATTTTCGAGGAGGTATTTCTTCACACTGGGGCCAAACACTTCATTGAACCATTCAAGGAAAATTTGCCTCGTGACCCATGCCTTACTGTTAGCCTTCCACATCACACACAATTTACTCTTGGCAACACTTGTTTTTCTTGAACACACTGGGATTTTCAGAGTGATACACGAGTAAAGTCTTCACTTTGAAATCCCCACTAGCATTAGCACAGAACAAGAGAGTTAGCATGTCTTTCATAGGCTTGTGTCCTGGCAGTGCCTTTTCCTCCTGCATGATGTAGGTCCTCTTTGGCATTTTCTTCCAAAAGAGTCCTGTTTCATCACAATTGAACACTTGTTGGGGGACGAATCCTTCATCCTCTACGTACACCTTGAATTCCTGCACAAATTTTTCAGCTGCACATTTTTTTTTTTTTTTCTTTTTTTTTGACTAATTATTATAAAATTATTATATATATATTTTTATAATAATAATAATAATAATAATAATAATAATAATAATAATAATAATAATAATAATAATAATAATAATAATAATAATAATAATAATAATAATAATAATAATAATAATAATAATAATAGTAATAATAATAATAATAATAATAATAATAATAATAATAATAATAATAATATCATTATTTACTACAAGTACATGTACATGGTATACAGACCTAGCTGAAATCAGTGACATACTACTATATAGAAAGCCGCTTGTTATGCTGAGCATTTCGGGCAAATTAGGTCAGTGTCCCAGGATGCGACCCACACCAGTCGACTAACACCCAGGTACCCATTTTTACTGATGAGTGAACATAGACAACAGGTGTAAAGAAACACGCCCAATATTTCTACCCTGCCTGGGAATCAAACCCAGACCCTCGCCAGAGCTTGCAGCCTCGCCGTGCATTACCACACTGTGTCATGAATGTGAGACCTGCTTGTGTCTGCTTACAAAGACCTGCTTGTCTCTGCTTACAAAGACCTGCTTGTCTCTGCTTACAAAGACCTGCTTGTCTCTGCTTACAAAGACCTGCTTGCCTCTGCTTACAAAGACCTGCTTGTCTCTGCTTACAAAGACCTGCTTGTCTCTGCTTACAAAGACCTGCTTGTCTCTGCTTACAAAGACCTGCTTGTCTCTGCTTACAAAGACCTGCTTGTCTCTGCTTACAAAGACCTGCTTGTCTCTGCTTACAAAGACCTGCTTGTCTCTGCTTACAAAGACCTGCTTGTCTCTGCTTACAAAGACCTGCTTGTCTCTGCTTACAAAGACCTGCTTGTCTCTGCTTACAAAGACCTGCTTGTCTCTGCTTACAAAGACCTGCTTGTCTCTGCTTACAAAGACCTTTTTGTCTCTGTTTACAAAGACCTGTTTGACTCTGCTTACAAAGACCTGCTTGTCTCTGCTTACAAAGCTGTGTTTGTCTCTGCTTACAAAGATGTGTTTGTCTCAGCTTACAAAGCTATGTTTGTCTCAGCTTACAAAGCTGTGTTTGTTGTAAACAAAAACCTGAAAGTTACAAACAAAAGAATCACTTCTGGATTTGATAAAACAGAGAGTTATATATATATCTGAATAATAACGATATTTTACACAAATATATTTACTGTCTCCATGGAAATTAATGATCACATAATCAATTAAAACTCGTAGAGAAGAAAAACTAATAGAGGAACGAAGGCACCGAAATAGAACATACACCGAAAAAAAAGCAACAAGGAAAGGAAGAACAAGCAAGGAATTATACGCAAATAAGCAGTATAATGTGATCCTTTATTGACAACGTTTCGCCCACGCAGTGGGATTTATCGAGTCACAGACAGATCTACCTGGATGAAAGTTACATGAGTATTTATAGGATTTAGTCAGGTGGAGAATGCTGGGTTTTAATCTATCACCCTACTTTGAAGGCAGCATTCTCCACCTGGCCCAGCATTCTCCACCTGGCCCAGCATTCTCCACCTGGCCCAGCATTCTCCACCTGACTAAATCCTATAAATACTCATGTTCCTCTTTTTCCTTGTAGAACTGTTTGTGACTCGATAAAGCCCATTGCGTGGGCGAAACGTTGTCAATAAAGGATCACATTATACTGCTTATTTGCGTATAATTCCTTGCTTGTTCTTCCTTTCCTTGTTGCTTTTTTCGGTGTATGTTCTATTTCGGTGCCTTCGTTCCTCTATTAGTTTTTCTTCTCTACGAGTTTTAATTGATTATGTGATCATTAATTTCCATGGAGACAGTAAATATATTTGTGTAAAATATCGTTATTATTCATATATATATATAACTCTTTCTGTTTTATCAAATCCAGAAGTGATTCTTTTGTTTGTAACTTTCAGGTGTTTGTTTACAACAAACACAGCTTTGTAAGCTGAGACAAACACAGCTTTGTACAACAAGCACAGCTTTCCATTGTGTCGGTATTTTATACTATTTATTTCCAAGGAATTCTATACTGGAGAAGACAGCAAACAAAAAATATACACTGGAGAAGACAGCAAACAAAAAATATACACTGGAGAAGGCAGCAAACAAGGAGAAAATAAACACCTCGGACAAGCGACCCGGCCTGGGGCGTCTACACTGCACACTGAATTGTTTGCAATCCTAATGGCACTAAAGCTAACTTATGACACTGAGCTTGACTCTATCATCATTACTGATTCTATTGTCATCACTAAAAGCTCTTGACTCACACAATGACTCTAACAGCATGCTCATTGAGAAGCAGTGTAATACTCAAACTCCGGGACAAAGGAATTAATGTACAATTGCTATGGATCCCATCACCATGATTACTCTTCATGATAAGTTGATATGTTAGCCAAGAAGAGCACCCAGAAGGAGAATGTAGATATAACTTGGTATATCTGTGTCTAGCATTAGGAATAATATTAGAGAGAAATAAATAATGAAAATGATTGGTATAGGAATGCATGTTATAGCTTAGTAGATCTATAACCCACTATGATAAATGAACATAGATAGTATGTTTATGGAGCATCTTGCAATGTGAACAGACTGACTGATGTTGTAGTGGCCAGTGCTTGGCTTGCTACAAGTACTTCTGGCAGTTTGGAAAGATGATGATCAAACTAAAATGCAAATTATGTGATAGGAATATGGTCACTGTCTTAATACTATGTGCTTAATTGTCCACTTATTGGAATATAGAGATAGACAGTATAATAACCTATTGACATGTCAAGATATCTTTTAATGAAAATAAGAGACCAGTTATACTAAGCAAATTTCTAAATTTGCTTGTAACAGATAAGTGAACTGTAGATATAAATCCAATGTACAATTGTTAACCCTTTTGGGGCCTAGTCCTAGAGCCTTTGTAATCCAATGCCTTGCACTACAGCCACAGGATGATAGGGGAAAATAAACTACCTCGGTGGCAAATCAAGACCCGGCCTGGGTCTCTTCCAATTTGGTCCCCTTGCCGGTAGGGAAGTGTCGCTTATCTTCTTTTCTCTTACTTGCGGGCAGTCCTTCGGTGGGAAGAGGTGTCCTCTCCGGTTCTATGGACATATGATGTCCCAAAAGATAGTGTGCTCTAATGGTGGTTGGTGTGGGTGCATCGGAGGCCCACAGCAGACCTTCACAGCGACTTCAGTGGGGAGGCGGATGACGTGCAATGACTGGGAGTATAGGTCTCAAGTCTCTGATGGCCAAGTACACTACATGTGCCGCCTCATCCTCCCGGGCCTGTCCCACTGGGGTCATTGGAAGTGTCCATTACATCTTTCATACTAAGAATATACACATGACACAGTCCTCACTATCACAAAGGGTTCGTCTTATATATACATGTTCACAAGAACGTCGTCAAAATACGTAAACACTATAAATGTATGTGAAAACTTTGTATGTTTGTTCGCTTGTTTCCCAATATCAATGAAAATGACCATAAATAAATGAATGAAACAATGTAATATTTAAAACAGTTTTGATGGAGGGGGAAAAGTTCTTAAAGCTCTTGGTCATTAAATGTCATTAAAACTCACAAATACTTTTAAACTGCTAAATACAAAAAAAAACTAGTTTAAGTGAAATTTCAAATTGTCATAAAGGATTTCCAAAATTTTATTTAATTAGCTTCCAGGAAGCTGTGTGGCAGCTTGGTCTCGTCTAGCTGGTGTACGGTCGTGGCTGTCTTGGTGGGTGTAATTACTGGATACAGTTTTCTGTGTGTCACCTCCAGAATTCCACCCACCTGGACAATCTCTACCGTAGACCAGCTAGACAAGACCAAGTTGCCACCCAGCAAGTCACTGGGGTGGAACTTGGGGGGAAGGGAGTTCACCTGAGGTGACACAAGTGGAACTCCTGGAGACACTGATCCAGGGAAGGCACCGCCGACCTTAGGTAAGTGGGGAAGGGGAGACATCCGGGAGCGAACGGATGAATTCCTGGATACATGAACTTGGGGAAGGTTGTTGTTGAGGCTGACCTTAGGTAAGTGGGGGAAGACATCCGGGAGCGAACGGATGAATTCCTGGATACATGAACTTGGGGAAGGAAGTATGGTTGAGGCTGACCTTAGGTAAGTGGGGAAGGGAGACATCCGGGGCGAACGGATGGATTCCTGGATAACGGGGAAGGCAAGAATACTAGCAGTTGAGGCTGACCTTGGGTAAGTGGGGAAGGGAAGACATTCGGCGGGACGGATGATTCCTGGATACATGAACCTGGGAAGGCAAGAATACCGCTGACTTTGGTAGAAGTGGGAAGGGAGTCCACTCAGGTGACACAGTGGACTCCTGGAGACACTGATCCGGGAAGGCACCGCCGACCTTAGGTAAGTGGGGAAGGGGAGACATCTGGGAGCGAACGGATGAATTCCTAGATACATGAACCTGGGGAAGAGGGGCCAAAAAGAGAATACAAAAAGGGTTTGGGGAGACTGACCTTGGAGAGTGAGGAAGGGAAAACATTCGGAGGCGGACGGATGGATTCCTGGATACATGAACCTGGGGAAGGCTGAGGCTGGAAGGCAGAGATGAGAACACAGAGAGGCGAGGCTGACCTTAGGAAGTGAGGAAGGGAGACATCCGGGGGCCCACGGATGGATTCCTAGACACATGAACCTGGGGAAGGCGAGGGGGGGGGTGGACCTTAAAGACGAACCACTGGCCTCCACGTGGCAAGGTCTGGTAACTCAGAGATAACTCTGAGGCTGACAGTGGTCGCAAATAATAATTTTGTATTTATTATTTATAATTAGTTATTTCTTAATCTAGAATAATGTTGTGTAATATGTGTAATGTGTATGGAAGACACTCAATGAGGCAGATTCAATATAAGAAATAATCAGGGGACCAGAAATCAGAAAAAAACATACGTTCACATACTCACATATACACACATAGAAACACACACACATACAAACACGACCTGTACAAGCTTGACATCTGGTCTAGCAACTGGCTTCTCGAATTCAATCCCACCAAATGCAAAGTCATGAAGATCGGAGAAGGGCAAAGAAGACCGCTGACAGAGTACAGGCTAGGCGGACAAAGGAGAAAGACCTTGGGATGAGTATAACGCCAAGCACGTCTCCGGAGGCACACATCAACCAGATAACTGCGGCAGCATATGGGCGACTGGCAAACCTAAGATTAGCGTTCCGTTACCTTAACAAGGAATCGTTCAAGACACTGTACACCGTGTACGTCAGGCCCATACTAGAATATGCAGCACCAGTCTGGAACCCACACCTGGTCAAGCACGTAAAGAAACTAGAGAAAGTGCAAAGGTTTGCGACAAGGTTAGTTCCACAACTCAGGGGTCTGTCCTATGAAGAAAGGTTGAGGGAAATAGGACTAACAACACTGGAGAAAAGAAGGGTCAGAGGAGACATGATAACGACATACAAAATATGCGGGGAATTGACAAGGTAGACAGTGACAGGATGTTCCAGAGAGGGAACACAGAAACAATGAGACACAACTGGAAGCTGAAGACTCAGATGAGTCAAAGGGATGTTAAGAAGCATTTCTTCAGCCATATAGTAGTCAGGAAGTGGAATAGTCTAGGAACGATATAGTGGAGGCGGGAACCATACATGTTTTAAGACAAGGTATGATAAAGCTCATGGAGCAGGGAGAGCAGATACCCAGTAGCGGACAGCGAAGAGGCAGGCCAGGAGCTGAGTCTCGACCCCTGCAACCACAATTAGGTGAGTACAATTAGATGAGTACAAACACACACACACACACACACACACAGTGTCTAATCGACATGTGCCTAGGACAAAAAATGGTAACTAACACACACACACACACATAAGGTGGACAGAGGCAGGATGTTCCAGAGATGGGACACATAAACAAGGGGTCACAATTGGAAGTTGAGTCAAAGGGATGTTAGGAAGTATTTCTTCAGTCACAGAGTTGTTAGGAAGTGGAATAATCTGGAGAGTGAGGTAGTGGAGGCAGGAACCATACATAGCTTTAAGACGAGGTATGATAAAGCTCATGGAGCAGAGAGAGAGAGAGGACCCAGTAGCGATCAGTGAAGAGGTGAGTACACAATCGTACATGAACATACACTCACACATATATCAAACTGAATGCAACATATACACATACACGTGTTCTCAAACGACTATTCAAATTAAATAAAGGAACTTAAAGATGAAAATAAAAGAAAATATAATATAATGAATGTTGTTTTACAATATACTGAAGACTTCCATTGTTAGAGATGTAAGAATGTCGAAGTCTGAGACATTTTGAATCAGACAATCAGGAAAATTTCATGAATTATCTTAATAAAAATAAAGAGTAGTCATAAATAATAGACGTCTGACTCACTCATCACAACATCACTTCTCTCACTTCCTCTATAGTGACAGGGAAAACATTCACCATCACACACACCAAATATAAACTTTCTGGGACGAATATAAAATATACCATCTCAGGAGACGCCATCTCTTGGCAAAAAAAAAAATGTTGGTTGCTCCTTTGTTAATGTGTCTGATATTGTTTATATTGTCAAGTATTGTCAAGTATTGCCATATATGAATCGTAGTATATTTTACGCCATGAATGTCATGTTATTTAATCTAAGTTTTTAGGTTGTTACCTGATGATAATATCTGGCTGACGGACATATGCAGTTTCTAGTAATTTAAAATACTAATTTATAGTGTGATGTGTGAATGTTGTGGTACACTATTTTGTGTTCGCATGTTAGAATTATATTATACCTGGGATGTGGACGCCATTGTTAATGTTGCTTCAGCAACCAGTGCTGATAAAGCTAACGTAATCTTCTTACGTACACTTTAAGCCTTATCTTTCATATCAAGATTCATGAAAGTCTTCACTGATTTATCTACAAGTGATTAAATATTTTCCTTCTTCGTATAATCATATCTTTCAAAATGAATGTCTTGAGAAGACTCAAAACTATCACTCATATCTTTTGTTTTCAAATTACTGAAATAAACTGAAATACTATTTAGTAGAATTTTACAACGTTTGTGAGAGTTCAGATGTTTGTTGTGAGTTTGTGTCATGGAGTTTGTTGTGAGTTTGTGTCATGGAGTTTGTTGTGAGTTTGTGTCATGGAGTTTGTTGTGAGTTTGTGTCATGGAGTTTGTTGTGAGTTTGTGTCATGGAGTTTGTTGTGAGTTTGTGTCATGGAGTTTGTGTCATGGAGTTTGTGTCAAGGAGTTTGTGTCATGGAGTTTGTGTCATGGAGTTTGTGTCATGGAGTTTGATGTCATGGAGTTTGTGTCATGGAGTTTGTTGTGAGTTTGGTCATATAGTTATGTGTCATGGAGTTTGTTGTGAGTTTGCGTCATAGAGTCATGTGTCATGGAGTTTGTGTCATGGAGTTTGAGTGGGGTATGTGTTCGTATGTACACTCTTTGTCTTAACATTTAAAAATGATTGAAGGTTGTGGACAATGTTGTATATATCTATTTTAATGAAATACAATATGGGTTTATGGCGTTTATTGACAAGATGGTTCGTCTACCAGGGAACATATCAGTCCTGATGGATAAAGTCCTGGTTGATTTTAACAATATTTGATGGATAGATAAAGTCTGGTTGATTTTAACAATATTTGATGGATAGATAAGCTGTAGACTTTATCAATCCCTGATAGATTGATAAAGTCCTGGAGGAATAAAGGTCTTCTCAGTAAATATCAGACTTCACTTACCGTCTTAGTCACATACATGTCGGTATATTTTACCACTAATGTACATTTATGTGCGCATATGTGTGATACAGAGAAATGAACGTGTTGGTGAATGTGTAGGTTGTATGTGTAGATGCGTAAATGAGGTTGAAAACATTGTGTGTCTACCCTGTGGATCTTTGCATGTCACCAAAATACAAACTATTAATAACAAAAAACAAACTTGATTAACATGTACAGTTGTTTTCACGGAAGTAGACAAATAAATAAACACACGGACACTCATCTACTTGCAATAAAACATTAACAAAAACACTTACTCAACTACATAATTGAGAAAATGTATCTACTATTGAAAATTAATGCAATATAAATAGAAGTTCAAAATTATATTTAATTAGCCTCTCCTGGGTGGGTGAGGTGTGTGGCAGCTTGGTCTCGTCTAGCTGGTGTACGGTCGTGGCTGTCTTGGTGGGTGTAATTACTGGACGCAGTTTTCTGTGTGTCACCTCCAGTAATTCCACCCACCTGGACAGTCTACCGTAGACCAGCTAGACAAGACAAGTTTCCACCAACAAGGTCACTGGGGTGGCAACCGCTGACTCTGAGGAAGTGGGGAAGGGAGTCCACCTGAGGTGACACAAGTGGACTCCTGGAGACAATGATCCGGGGAAGGCACCGCTGACTCTGGGGAAGAGGGGAACGGAGTCCACCTGAGGTGACACAGTGGACTCCTGGAGACACTGATCCGGGGAAGGCACCGCTGACCTTAGGTAAGTGGGGAAGGGAAGACATCCGGGAGCGAACGGATGGATTCCTGGATACATGAACTTGGGGAAGGTTGTTGTTGAGGCTGACCTTGGGGACGTGGGGAAGGGGAGACATCCGGGAGCGAACGGATGAATTCCTGGATACATGAACCTGGGGAAGGCAAGAATACTAGCAGTTGAGGCTGACCTTGGGTAAGTGGGGAAGGGGAAACATCCGGCGGTAGACGGATGGATTCCTGGATACATGAACCTGGGGAAGGCAAGAATACAGGTTGGTGAGACTGACCTTGGGTAAGTGACGAAGGGGAAACATTCGGAGGCGGACGGATGGATTCCTGGATACATGAACCTGGGAAGGCAGATATGAGAACACAGAGAGGCGAGGCTGACCTTAGGGAGTGAGGAAGGAGGAGACATCCGGGGCCCACGGATGGATTCCTGGACACATGAACCTGGGGAAGGCGAGGGGGGGTGGACCTTAAAGACGAACCACTGGCCTCCACGTGGCAAGGTCTGGTAACTCAGAGATAACTCTGAGGCTGACAGTGGTCGCAAATAATAATTTTGTATTTATTATTTATAATTAATATGAGTAATGTGTGAGTAACGTGTAATGTGTAATGAGTAATGTGTAAGGCGGAGTAAGTGGACTGAAGGTTCAATATGAAAAAATCAGAAATCAGAAAAACCATGCATTCACAAACATATATACATACAAACACACACAATCAAACCCACACACACATACACATACACACTGGCCAGGCTTCAAACACCTTTTATTGTACAGCAATAAAGGAATGGAACAGACTGCCTGCACATGTCAAAGCCAGTCATAGCATCAGCCAGTTCAAGAAGAGAACCAAAAGGTACCTAATGAATGTAGCGACAGAAATGTACCTAATGAATGTAGCGACAGAAAGGGAGTTTAGTTTGATATCTTTATTATGTACCCCATACCCATGGTGTGGGCGGTAGTCACCCCATACCCATGGTGTGGGCGGTAGTCACCCATACCCATGGTGTGGGCGGTAGTCACCCCATACCCATGGTGTGGGCGGTAGTCACCCCATACCCATGGTGTGGGCGGTAGTCACCCCATACCCATGGTGTGGGCGGTAGTCAAAAGATTACAGAGGTACATAATGGGTACAAAGTTTTGATAGCTGAGCAAGTTACAAAGGTAATGAACTCACAAGTTACAAAGGTAATGAACTCACAAGTTACAAAGGTAATGAACTCACAAGTTACAAGGTAATGAACTCACAAGTTACAAGGTAATGAACTCACAAGTTACAAAGGTAATGAACTCACAAGTTACAAAGGTAATGAACTCACAAGTTACAAAGGTAATGAACTCACAAGTTACAAAGGTAATGAACTCACAAGTTACAAAGGTAATGAACTCACAAGTTACAAAGGTAATGAACTCACAAGTTACAAAGGTAATGAACTCACAAGTTACAAAGGTAATGAACTAACAAGCTACAAAGGTAATGAACTCACAAGTTACAAAGGTAATGAAACGTGTAAGTAAATTTACTTACTTACGTTTATACATGGTTACAATCATGAACAAATTATAAAGTAATGAACAATTCACTAGTCTACACCCGGTCACAACTGTAATGAGTTCTTGGTGCAAATTTTAATTGTTGGGTCACACACACACACATATACACACATACATATACACACACATACACATACACATAGAATGTTTTTTTATTTTTTTTAGCTAACATACATGTAAATGTAAATAACTCCTTTTACCTTATTTCTAGTATATATTCTTTATACTATAAAAACATATATCTCCTACGGTGTATAATATTAAGGTATTAAATGGACCCCAATGGAAAAAGTCACTCTGTCTGACTTTTTTGGGTTATCCTGGAGGGTTCTCTACACATATGCTGCTATGTATGATAATCTATGTAACTGTATTTGTGTATACCTGAATAAACTTACTTACTTACTTACTTACAAACCCACACACACATACACACACATTCAAACACACACACATACACACACATACATACAAACACACACACACATACAAACACACACACATACCAACACACACACACACACACACACACACACACACACACATACAAACACACAAGGTAGACAGTGACAGGATGTTCCAGAGAGGGAACACAGAAACAAGGGGACACAACTGGAAGCTGAAGACTCAGATGAGTCAAAGGGATGTTAGGAAGCATTTCTTCAGCCACAGAGTAGTCAGGAAGTGGAATAGTCTAGAGAAAGATATAGTGGAGGCAGGACCCATACATAGTTTTAAGACAAGGTATGATAAAGCTCATGGAGCAGGGAGAACAGAGACCCAGTAGCAGACAGCGAAGAGGCGGGGCCAGGAGCTGAGTCTCGACCCCTGCAACCACAATTAGGTGAGTACAATTAGGTGAGTACACACCCACACTGCCCCGATGGCATGGTGGATAGCGCTCTTGCTTCACGCACGGAGGGCCCGGGTTCAATTCCCGGCGGGGCCGAAACATTTCGAAGTGTTTCGTTACACACACACATATACATACAACAGGCCTAGTGTCTAATCGACATGTGCCTAGGACAAAATGGTAACTAACTAACACACAGTTAATAAACTACATTAATTACTAAAGGATTTAATGTACTTCTCATATGATTGTTTTAGAAATATTTAAGATATTACAGTCTATAGAAAAATTAGTTAAAGTGAAATTTTATTGCATATTTCTATTTTTCAGAGCTGAAACGCCTGACATACTTCATATTTTAACTAAAAAACATCTCAAACCGCTGTGAAACAAACATCAATGATTCATCAAAGACAGAGCCCAGTTTATCCTAGAGAGACAAACATCAATGATTCATCAAAGACAGATCCCAGTTTATCCTAGAGAGACAAACATCAATGATTCATCAAAGACAGAGCCCAGTTTATCCTAGAGAGACAAACATCAATGATTCATCAAAGACAGAGCCCAGTTTATCCTAGAGAGACAAACATCAATGATTCATCAAAGACAGAGCCCAGTTTATCCTAGAGAGACAAACATCAATGATTCATCAAAGACAGAGCCCAGTTTATCCTAGAGAGACCTTGACCTTCGATCTGAAGATTGAGACACTTATGCAAAATATGGGAATCTTTATTAAGGAAACGTTTCGCCACACAGTGGCTTCATCAGTCAATACAAAGTAGAAAGGTGTAAGGAGAGGAAGAGTTTGAGGTAATCAGTCCCTCGGCCTGGAGTCGATGTGTTCAGTCCATCACTCTTGTAGAAAGTACAACATAGGGCCGTAGAAGTGGCTTATATACTGTAGTCAGGTGAGGCGAAGCAGGAGGAGGCGGGGTCATAGTGGTTGATCTGCATAACAAACCTTAACAAAACTTTTGACCGAGAGAGAGAGTGAGGTACCTTGCCATTATGTTAAGGCAAATTACTCGCAGTAATATTAGCGATAATATGGCTGTTCAGGCGCAGACGAGAAAAGGCATAGGGTTGTCTATGTTTAAAGACACAGTAGCGTCAATCTCGGATTCCTCCAGGATCCCTAAATATATAAAATTGTATGGCTCATCAAACAGGTCTAGCAACGATAATTTGAAAGGCAATACAATACAATCTTAGTGGAGAAAGTAGGTAACAGGAAGAATGTCTTTCTGTGGCAGACTGTTGCAGGAAGTCTGGAAAATAGCATTCGCCTACTAGGCCCAGACTTGACTCTAATGATGACTCAAAAGATTCTTGCCTAATCCTCAACACCAGCAAACAACAAGGAAACAAACACAATACCTCAGACGAAGCATAGAGACCAGACAAGAGACCTCAATGAAGGAGAGGTAAGGCATGCTAAATGATGAAATAATGTCCCTATTTTGTAAGCAGTATGTCCCTTAGGAAGTATGTTCCTTAGGCCGGGGGAAAACTGGCAGCCAAACCCAGAGAACCAAGAGAATCCCAGTTCTGACTTGACAATCGTCCAGGACTGACCAAAACTTTGTCAGTTTCTGTTCTTACGTGCTGGATTATTTGTGATTTAAAAACTGTCAAACACCAGGTATCACTGAATGCTCGCCCATGACGATACAGTCGCATACCAGAGACGTGAGGACGCGGGAAATTGATGAGACCTATTTGACAAGTGTCCTTTGAACGTATGACTAAACGGGACAAGTCATGAAGGGCCTCTAAAGGGAAGAAAAAAGGACACCGAATCGTATTTTGGCAATGAGATGAATATACACCTGTACTGAAGCAGGAAGACACACAGGGTTGAACAAGTGTCGCCGGGTTCCACAACATGGAACCACGAGCCTCTTGGAGCACAGGATGCGTGCTAATCCGAATTGCCAAAGTTAATTTGCTAAAGCCAGAAGGAAGACGTCTACTTGGACAGTGTAACGATGGACGGACGATGAAGCAGTGAAGAATATCAGAATGCAGGACTTCAGTGGTAGAAGACATCTTAGGAACATTTCAGGAAAGTCCTGGTGCAAGAAAAATATAAAAAAGAGTGAGGCTGAGGAGACATTGAGGCTCGGCCACAGCTCATCTGTAAACTTAGACGTGAAGATGTCGCCAGAGTGCATCATCTGACGCAGGACTCTGAAAGAGCTCAGGTAAATGTGGAGGTCTTGTAGAATCTATTGAAGACGCTGAAAAAGAAGGGTGCTTGTAAATCCCAGGTGACATCCCCTGATGAATTCATACTTAAGACCTTAATACAGGGATCATTAAGACCTTAATACAGGGATCATCCTCTAGGACGTCCCAGTCAGACACTAGACGTCATTCTAGGATAGATGTGAAGAACATGAAAGACAAAATTCACATTTAGACGATATCTCTGACTGTGTCCTAGTGACGGGGATACGATGGTGTCCTAGTGACGGGATACGATGGTGTCCTAGTGACGGGGATACGATGGCGTCCTAGTGACGGGCATACGATGGTGTTCTAGTGACGGGCATATGATGGTGTCCCAGTGACTGGCATACGATTGTGTCCTAGTGACGGACATACGATGGTGTCTAGTGACGGGGATACGATGGTGTCCTAGTGACGGGCATACGATGGTGTCTAGTGAGACATACGATGGTGTTCTAGTGACGAGGCATACATGGTGTCTAGTGACGGCATACGATGGTGTCCTAGTGACGGGCATACGATGGTGTCCTAGTGACGGGCATACGATGGTGTCTAGTGACGGCATACGATGGTGTCCTAGTGACGGGCATACGATGGTGTCCTAGTGACGGACATACGATGGTGTCCTAGTGACGGCATACGATGGTGCCCTAGTGAGGGACATACGATGGTGTCCTAGTGACGGCATACGATGGTGTCCTAGTGAGGGACATACGATGGTGTCCTAGTGACGGGCATACGATAGTGTCCTAGTGACGACATACGATAGTGTGTCCTAGTGACGAGGCATACGATGGTGTCCTAGTGACGGCATACGATGGTGTCCTAGTGACGGCATACGATGGTGTCCAGTGACGGCATACGATGGTGTCCTAGTGACGGACATACGATGATGTCCTAGTGACGGACATACGATGGCGTCCTAGTGACGGCATACATGGTGTCCTAGTGACGGCATACGATGGTAGTCCCTAGTGACGGCATACGAGTGATCCTAGTGACGGCATACGATGGGTCCTAGTGACGGCATACGATGGTGTCTAGTGACGGCATACGATGGTGTCCAGTGACGGCATACGATGGTGTCTAGTGACGGCATACGATGGTGTCCTAGTGACGGACATACGATAGTGTCTAGTGACAGGCATACGATGGTGTCCTAGTGACGGCATACGATGGTGTCCTAGTGACGGGCATACGATGAGTGTCCTAGTGACGGGCATACGATGTGTCCTAGTGACGGACATACGATGGTGTCCTAGTGACGGCATACGATGGTGTCTAGTGACGGGCATACGATGGTGTCCTAGTGACGGCATACGATGGTGTCCTAGTGACGGACATACGATGGTGTCCTAGTGACGGCATACGATGGTGTCTAGTGACGGGCATACGATGGTGTCCTAGTGACGGCATACGATGGTGTCCTAGTGACGGCATACGATGGTGTCCTAGTGACGGCATACGATGGTGTCTAGTGACGGCATACGATGGTGTCCTAGTGACGGCATACGATGGTGTCCTAGTGACGGGCATACGATGGTGTCCTAGTGACGGCATACGATGGTTTCCTAGTGACGGGCATACGATGGTGTTGTAGTGACGGGCATACGATGGTGTCCTAGTGATGGGCATACGATGGTGTCCTCGTGACGGGCATACGATGGTGTCCTAGTGACGGGCATACGATGGTGTCCTAGTGACGGGCATACGATGGTGTTGTAGTGACGGGCATACGATGGTGTCCTAGTGACGGGCATACGATGGTGTCCTAGTGACGGGCATACGATGGTGTTGTAGTGACGGGCATACGATGGTGTCTTAGTGACGGGCATACGATGGTGTCCTCGTGACGGGCATACGATGGTGTCCTAGTGGCGGGCATACGATGGTGTCCTAGTGACGGGCATACGATTGTGTCCTAGTGACGGACATACGATGGTGTCCTAGTGACGGACATACGATGGTGTTGTAGTGACGGACATACGATGGTGTCCTAGTGACGGACATACGATGGTGTTGTAGTGACGGACATACGATGGTGTCCTAGTGACGGACATACGATGGTGTTGTAGTGACGGACATACGATGGTGTCCTAGTGACGGACATACGATGGTGTTGTAGTGACGGACATACGATGGTGTTGTAGTGACGGACATACGATGGTGTCCTAGTGACGGACATACGATGGTGTTGTAGTGACGGACATACGATGGTGTTGTAGTGACGGACATACGATGGTGTCCTAGTGACGGACATACGATGGTGTTGTAGTGACGGACATACGATGGTGTTGTAGTGACGGACATACGATGGTGTTGTAGTGACGGACATACGATGGTGTTGTAGTGACGGACATACGATGGTGTTGTAGTGACGGGCATACGATGGTGTCCTCGTGACGGGCATACGATGGTGTCCTAGTGACGGGCATACGATGGTGTCCTAGTGACGGGCATACGATTGTGTCCTAGTGACGGACATACGATGGTGTCCTAGTGACGGACATACGATGGTGTTGTAGTGACGGACATACGATGGTGTCCTAGTGACGGACATACGATGGTGTTGTAGTGACGGACATACGATGGTGTCCTAGTGACGGACATACGTTGGTTTAGTGACGGACATACGATGGTGTCCTAGTGACGGACATACGATAGGTGTTGTAGTGACGGACATACGATGGTGTTGTAGTGACGGACATACGATGGTGTTGTAGTGACGGACATACGATGGTGTTGTAGTGACGGACATACGATGGTGTTGTAGTGACGAAAATACGATGGTGTCCTAGTGACGGACATACGATGGTGTTGTAGTGACGGACATACGATGGTGTTGTAGTGACGGACATACGATGGTGTTGTAGTGACGGACATACGATGGTGTTGTAGTGACGGACATACGATGGTGTTGTAGTGACGGGCATACGATGGTGTCCTCGTGACGGGCATACGATGGTGTCCTAGTGACGGGCATACGATGGTGTCCTAGTGACGGGCATACGATGGTGTCCTAGTGACGGGCATACGATGGTGTCCTAGTGACGGGCATACGAGAAACTGTGAATACAATACTTCAGCATGATTGAAGACAACGATGACACATAATTTTGATGTAAACTGAGATACGCTCCATCAGACACTTGTACTCCAAAATAAAATAACTACTGGTGAATGAGGAAACGAGGCAGTTTTGGCTACAACTGAGCAATTAGCTCATACTGGTGTTAGCAAATCCTCCGGAATCCTACATAAGAAGTTTTTACGAAATACAAAATTGACCTTTTAAGAATATTTTATATATAATCATAATAACAGCAGTGATTGTAAAGACAATATATACCAAATATTACTTGAAGAGAACGGAATTAAACAAAATAAACTGTGATTTTGAACTTTCAAGTTACTCACCAATAAAATCCTGTTCTATATTTCAATAATGTACATGAATTATGCTGTGGTTGTCTCAGTGAATCTTACTTTAAATGTCAAGTGTTAGGGAATATATTGTGTTGCTCTTATAACAGTATGATTCTGAACATTATAACAGTAGTTTGGAAAATTTATTTAAAGAATTAAAAAAGTTCTATTAATTTAAACTTCATTGAACCAAACTGTAGTTTTAACGATAACTGATTCGTACACTGACAATCTTGAATAGAGAAAGATTAAGTGGAATGGATAAATGTTTGATTAATTGCTCAGTATTGAAAGAACCAAGTAAGAACGAGAAATAACGGATTTAAATTTGATAAATTTAGATTTAGAAAGGACATAGGCAAGTACTGGTTTTCGAACAGAGTTGTAGATGCGTGGAACAATCTTCCGAGTAGGGTGATAGAGGCTAGGACCTTGGGTGGCTTTAAAAATAGATTGGACAAATATATGAGTGGGAGGGGCTGGGTTTGATTAGTATCGTGAGTACAGGAGTAAATTCTTAGGTAGTGGTGGTTTTGATAAGGACCTGCCTTGTATGGGCCAGTAGGCCTTCTGCAGTGTTCCTCCATTCTTATGTTCTTATAGTTGTGGTCTGGTTCTTCAAGTCCTGAGCACAAGTCAACACTCTCAGGTATTGGTATTAAAAAACAGGTGCTGGTATGGTTCTTCAAGTCCTGAGCACAAGTCAACACTCTCAGGTATTGGTATTGAAGGACAGGTGCTGGTATGGTTTTTCAAGTCCTGAGCACAAGTCAACACTATCAGATATCGGTACTGAAGGACAGGTGCTGGTCTGGTTCTTCAAGTCCTGAGCACAAGTCAACACTATCAGATATCGGTACAGAAGGACAGGTGCTGGTCTGGTTCTTCAAGTCCTGAGCACAAGTCAACACTATCAGATATCGGTACTGAAGGGACTGTCAACCTGAAACATATTATGTTTTGGTATCACAAAGAAATTATAAGAAGACCTATAACAACACTTTTCAAATCACTTGTGTTATCACTTGTGTTATCACTTGTGTTATCACTTGTGTTATCACTTGTGTTATCACTTGTGTTATCACTTGTGTTATCACTTGTGTTATCGCTTGTGTTATCACGTCTAGAATATTGTTTTGTGTTGACAGCTTCGGTCATGGCAGGAGAGATATTAGAGCAGGAAAATATGCAGACTCATTTACTGCCAGCATAGTATTAATAAAACATTTAAACCACTGGAAATGACTAAGACTACTTGGAATGTACTCTAGGGAGGGAAGAAGAGAGAGTGATAACAAGTACATGAGAAACTCCATGAGTGAAACATTATACCAACTAGATGTATTTTGGCTGTTGCGTCCTAGAAAGGTATCCCAGTCATGCATAACCTCTCTTCTTTGTACCTAAATGCAGGTGACACCAACAGTGTACAGTGCAACATGAGTTTTTACTGCAGTTAAATGTTAGCACTGAAGATCTAAAGCAAATCATAAGAGGGTATTACATGAAAACTAATATCTCAATTTCCTAAAACAAATTGACACTTGCCATATACACAAACCAAAATAAATTCAAAGCTTCCACTAAGAAACACCAGTGCAAGTTATTACAGAAACATCTCACAGCAATAAGCCTCTGGCGAGATCTAACACAATTACCTTTCAAACTTTTATCAGTGACTCGAAATTATCGTAATAAAATAATTGTACAGTAAACAGATCACGGAATGGACAGAATTCAACAATG